>JBBBDQ010001527.1:1732500-1877500 GCA_037127315.1 Ascarosepion bandense | reverse complement strand
CAAGATTGTATCTTCGTGGTAAGTAATCTTGCTACCATAGTACAACCTCTGCAGGCTTTTACTACTTTTTCAATGTCTTGATTCATTTTGACCAAGTATACATAGTTTCTCATGCTTAAAATTTCCGGATGTCCACTATTAAATTCATTTAATACCAGCTTTTGTAATATACTAGGCATTACTACTCTTTGTGCGAATATTAGTACTGGACTGCGTTCTTTTTTTTTTTCTATTTCAGCAATAAATATATCTTGTTTTGCTTTTACTCTTATGTCTTCCAGAGTAACTGGTAATTCGCGTACTACATTGTATAATATATTTTTAATTTCTATTTCACTATTAAAGCTGCAATAACAGTGTCCTCAAACAGTTCAGTATTTGCGGATGGGTTATCAATCCTGATAAACCATCCGCATGTCCTAACCTTTTTGACGGTAAGTATTCCATCCTAAAATCGTAATTTAATAAGTTGGTACCCTAGCGTTGTAGTCTATTTGCTGTATGCGTAGGAATTCCTTTTTTCAAACCATAAATGGATAATAGAAGTCTGTCGACTGTCTACAACCAAAAAGTCCTTCCATGTATAAATTTGATTTTTTTAATGTAAATATTAATACTTAGGGCTCTTTTTCGATCTAGCTGTAGTGTTTTTTTTTTTTCTGTTGATAGTAGCGAACGCGAAGCTTATGCGACGGCTTTCATGTTATCATCATCGTATTAATGACAAATTACTACTCTTATGAACATAATCGCTAGCTTGTGAAGCTTATAAATTTTCTACTTTTGGACCTTAGTGCGCTAATGATTACTCTGACGTTAGTATTTTTTTATTTGTTCAAACGTCTTTTGGCATTAATTAGTCCCGTTCCATTTTATGTCTTTTCTAAGTAAACTGTTCATTAGAGCTGCAAACTAGGCACATACATTTGATAATAATTTGCAAGTCCAAGGAATGCTTGTAACCTAGTAACTATTATTGGGGTAGGCATATAAGATTTATATAAAAGTGTTAGCGGCTAATGTTTCGTGAACAGGAGGAAAGTAAATTAAGTTTTCTGGTTTATTTAGAAAATTAACAGTAGTAAATATTTTAGAAAACGATACAGGTTAGCTCAATTACATTGTCAGAGATTGGGGCCAACAAGTCAAATTTGTTTTCTGTTTTGATTTTACTTGAGGACTCCTTATAGGTTCGTTATTGGTGATTGGTGATGTATTAGAAAGAAAATGTTATGTTGCGTGTATTTGTATAATTTGATAAATAAGTGGTTAATTAATCTTCGTATATTCGATTCTTTTGTCTGGCGATGCAAAAAATACAACTTTCTTTAAAATCACTTCATTTATTTTGAGATTAATGACAATGGAACTCATACTAACGTTTTTTATTGCGACATACTTATTATAGAAAATAGCGTTGACATGTATAATATAGAAAAAGTGCGTCAACATTTACGACTACATGTTTATTCTAGAATAATGGGACCAATGCCAGATTTAAATATAGACTCGTATGGGCTGCAGACAAGTGGCACCAAAATTAGAGAGGCCACCGAGGGTCATCTTGTTTTGAGTTCCCGATTAACTTTAAAAATAAAGATATAAGAACAACAAATGTAACCTCCAATTCTACTCAATCATTTTCATTTTCCACTTTTCCTGTCTATGGAATCACTTTCATATACTTGCTTCCCTGATAGCTATAATCACCAGTAGTTTAAGTGCAACATCAAATGCCATCTCTTATCTCTTTAATTCCCAGCTTTCTCTTATCCTTTCCTTACCACCCTCTGTATCTTGTTGTTTTTCCTTCTCGCTCTACTCCCACGTAACGCTCTGCGCACCAGTATTTCCATCATTCTTTTATCCTTTCTCAAACACACTCTATATCTTGTTCCTCTTTCTTCTCACCCTCCTCTCATATAGACCTCTGCGAACCAGTGGCAGTACTGACTTGCTTGGGGCGAAATGATTATTTTTTTTAAAAAGTGATTCTTTTTCAATATTTAATGGGGCTCCTTGGAACTAATTTATAGAGCATTTGGGCCCCTCTAGTAAGTTTTTAAATTTTTAAGTTGACAGTTTTAACAATAAATATAATTCATTTTTTTTTTAGTTGTGGTGATCTAGGATTGCATGTTATTAGTCAAAATTTTAATTTACCATCATGTGTTTTAGGATCAGTCAGTCAGTTAAGTGCCATACGGGATACACACTTGGGTTATTATGTCTCCAAAGAAAAATGACTAACTGGGTAGAAGATTATCCAGCAGTAGGTTACCATTACTTTCTGCGGTAGACTGGTTGCCAACCAAAGCTACAGAACCCAATCTGTTCTATTATTTAACCCATAATTGGAGGAAAAAGACGGATTAATACCTTTCCCAATGGTATTTGCCGCGTAAGTGAATGCAAGGAATTCAACTGGGAGTCCCCGATTTGTCGTTCCGAGCCGATACCCACTGCACCACAACGCACACACTTTGCTAGTAAATGCCATACTAGAATTTCAGTGGAATACCGGCCCTTCAATCTTGACACATTTCTGTAGGATCTAAAGTTAGGATAACAAGTATCATGAAATTGCTAATGAAATAAAATGGATGAGTTTCAAAATCATTAGAAATTTTAATTGAAGCTTATTGCGTGTTATTATGTGTTACACCAAAAAAGCATCATCCAAAATTATTTTTATAGAAACGTGGGACGTACATATATAATGAAGGGGCACCAAATTCTATTAGTCCAGGGGCCTCTTATGGCCCAAATTCGGCCCTGGCTACAACTACATGTTTATTCTAGAACTTTACAACTGCATGTTTACTGAACATATAAAGTATTCAATCCTGTCAGTGAAGTATGTTTAGTTTTGGGAGCGGCTTTTAAGTTTGATGTCACAAGTCAGAATGTTGAAGTAATTTCTAAATGATGAGTGACTGTATATAAATGAACTTTTAAAGTAATATATGTTTACATGTGTATATATTTGAGAGCTTCAGAGTAGACTAAGGGGTAATGAACTTTGTCTGGTTGACTCATATTTGTTGCGGGGTATTCATTGCGTGAATATAGGTGCAATATGGTGTTTTTTATAATAAAGCAATTGTAATATAAGTTTTAACTATGGATGATACTGGATAGACTTAAAACAAAGGACAGACTTAAAACAAACTATTCAAGAATTCCAACTCGGGGGTTATATTTACATGGAATTCATGGTCTTTGTTTGAAAATTATTTTTAATCGATACTCGTATTTGAGTAGATACTCTGTTTTTAATTAAATAGTATATTTATATAACTCTAACAGCCTGAATATTTATAAGAAAATTTGTATCATCCGGCAAGATTCGAACCTGTGACCCCTAATAACATAGGGGAAACCATCAATTGATCTGATGCGTCTTGGACCACACGCCCACAAATGATTTGTCAATCAAACCAAATCAACCTTTATAAGCCTACAATTTTCAGATTTCTCGTAAATAATTATCTCTGCTCTGAAATATGTTGTAGTAAACAAATGTAAACAGACAATATTATATGATTTCCACATAACTCTACCGAACTGAATATTTATGAGAAATGTTTTTAGGTTCGAATCCTGCCGAGTTACACGTTTTGCTTTTATGATGATTAAGAAAACTAATACAAAATATATTGGTTAGAAATTAAGCATGTGAAATATTTAACCAGTCAGAGAAAACTAAAAGCCTACTTTCAGGAACAATATCTTTTAAAAACCAACAGATTTCGACTTTTGAGTGCAGAGCTTCTTGCACGAGACACGCGAACTGTTGTTACTGCTGCTAACTGAATAGCGAGAGACCCGTTATTGAACGCACTGAAGTAAATAACTTGAAACATCAAGCGTTTCGAGATAAAACACACCATATCGTCTTGTTATTCAATTAACTCAAATAATCAGTTAAAAAAAGAATTTTAGTCTTAAAGTTTCTTCATATGAAAAACAGTTAAATAACGAAATCACGAATTCCAATGTTACGCAATCACCCAGGGAATTCCTGTCTATCATTATAAAAGAATAACATAAGAATATGCTTGCTTGTACATAGGTTCAATATCGTATTTTTTATAATAAAGCAATTGGAATTTAAGTTTTAACTATGGATAAAAGGGGATTATATTGGATTAAAAGTCAAAGAACAGATTTAAAGGAACATATTTAGAAATTCCGATTCCGAATGTTACATGGAATTTGTGGCGATACCAGGGACCGGATGTTTGCCCTCAGAGATCCAGAAAGCAAATGACCAAAACTGGTCTTTGCGCATCTGATACCACGCAGAAGTTCCCGAGGTAAACCAAAAATAAATAAATATCAAATTCCTTTTACGGACCCTTTTCGCGAGCCGACGTGAATTTTGTTTATAGTCCAATGAGAAACCCAGAATTAAATCTGGGTTTGAATTCCTAAATAACTTGTTCGAAACCTCGAAGACGAAATAAAAGTCCGACACAGGAAGCATCGCCTGTTGAGAAAATACGAGCATAATTAGCACGTCCCTTGACCACGTCAAGCGATCGCATCATGCTTGCATCTCCTTTCTCTCTCATCATCTTCTTCACTGTTCACTGAGCCACTTACCCGCGGGACTGAGCGGAGACATCAAATACACTCCTAACAAACAAACGCTCACGCATACATACGCACAAACTCTTTTCGGCATTTACTGCTATGAATATTTTTAACGACCTTTGTACCAACCAAAAGACATTCCTTTTATTTGTAAAAACAAAACAACCTAAATTGATATGTATATATATATATATATATATATATATAAATGTTGTATCTATACACAATTTGATTTTCTTGTTATATAGCCCCCTTATAGTGGGCTATCTACTAACAAGGCCAAATTCAATTGATATATTTCAGCACACAAATACACTTCACTATAACGGATAACCCACTATAAATTCATGGTGTATATATATATATATATATATATATATATATATATATTGTGTGGTGGGGGGGGATGAATAAATTGTCGCGATTTTATATTTTCAATTTCGCGTATGTGCGTTGTTTGTTTTTTGGTTTTGCCCACTGCACAGTACAGTAGGGTCAGTTAGGTACCGTCTAGGAGAAAAAATCACTATGACTCAATTTACTCTACCAGAAATTTGGAAACAGCATGCTGTACCGCTTGTGTTTGGGTGTTAATTTGATGGCATTGCAGAGGATTTTGATAAAGTTGGATGAGTCTAATGGTGATTATGAAGTTGTTTAGGGTGATCACTAGTGATGGCGACGTTATGCCTCCATCCATCTTCTCACAGATTCAAACGATAGCCTTTCTCCCTAGACTAAAATACCCTTGTGTATTATGTGTGGATCGTAGGTGAAAACACCTTCGAGAAACAAAGATTAACTGAAGGCAAAGATTATGGCAGCAAAGAGACCGTCTAGAAGAGATGCAATAGACTCTGAAGTTGTCTGTAGGCCATGGTTGAAACCGATGGCAATTTTATTGAATGAATTTACTCAAGTTTTTCAAGTTTTTTTTTTTTTGCATTTTGGTAAATATATCAGTTAAAATGAGATTCCAGTGTTGTTTTTCAGACGACAATTTATCCATCGCGTCATATATATATATATATATATATATGTATATATATATATATATATATATATATATACTTCGCGCCTTCCTGTTGGCCACTTTTCTTAGTTGCAATATCACATTATATTTCCTACTTGCCTGAATATGTGACCTATTAATTTAGACTACTCCACCAAAAATATGTTGGTCCCCAGCAAAGAAATAATACACACTGACACTATTGCACAAAACTGAAAGTGTTTTCAACAGAACCTCTACTTAAATAATTACAAAGATTCCCACATCCTAGATAATGCAGATTTTTATGGATTTTTTTATAGATTTAACTCGCGTAAAAATATCAACTGACGATGAATTATTGAACTTTGAGAACGACTTGTTTGCACTGGTTAACAAAGTTAAATTCAGAAATACCACTAATGAGCTACAGAAGTTAATGCGGATGGACATATCGAGGTTCGATAAATGCGTTAAATTTTTTATTAAATCGGATAAGACGAGCCAGCATTATTTTATCAACGCGAGGAATATCACAAACCCATTCTTCGTGATTTTTTAATAATCAACTCACCCCAAGCAAGGCAATACTGCCACTGGTGCGCCAGGGGTTACATCAAAGGTGATGAGAAAGAGGAACAAGTTATAGGTGTGTCAGAGAATGGGTAAGAAAAGGATTAGAACACTATGTGAAGAGAGCTTTTTGAGAGTAGAGTGGAAAGGGAGAAGAGCATGATACAAGGGTTGTCAGGGAAAGGTTATGAGTCAAAGAGATAAGAGATGGTAATTGAAATTGCATTTAAATTCTTGGAGATTGTAGCTGTCAGGGAAGCAAGTTTACGGAATGGAATTTTACAGGCGGGAAGTGCGAGAAAAGAAGTTATTAGTGTAGAAGATGCGGTTACATTTGATTGGTTTCACTGTAAAATGGTTGAGCCTAGTTGCTAGTCTCGTAGCTCGAGTAACTTCATGCAGAGGGGTCACCAGGGAGCTGAGCTCCTCGGAGCAGAAGCCGTGAAAGTATTTGTAGAAGAGACAGGGAGAAGCCACATTACGTCGGTGATAAAGTAACTGGAGTTGAGCTACCAGGTCGGGATCAATTACATTGCAGATTTTCCGTTAGAGTGTGTCAAGAACGACGAGATGAATAGCAGGGGCACCCGACCAGATGTGACAGCAGTATTCAATGCACGGGCGGATGGTGGATTTATATATGTGCAAGATGGATTCAGACAAGAAAAACTTCCTGGCCCTACATAGTGAACTGACCTTCCTAGCAGCAGAATTAGCTGTGGATTCAATGTAGTCATTCCACTTGAGGTCGGCTGATAGAGTTAGGCCGAGGATGTGCAGTGCTTTGCTTTCAGGGAGACTACACTGATTCATACTGAAGGGGTGGGGTAGGAGCGATTCTCTATGGTGGTTAAAGGATAGCAGCTTCGTTTTGGAAGCATTAAAATTTACGAGACATTTCTTACCCCGGTCCACCAGAGATTAGAGGTCCTTTTCAAGATCAGCAGCGAGGTTTACTTTGTCAACCTCGGTAGATTTCTTATCGAGGCGGGAATAAATGGTGGTGTCGTCAGCGTAGATTCCTACTTAGGATCTGATTACGTCAGGGAGATCATTGATGAAGATTAGAAAAAGCGTAGGACATAGCATAGAGCCTTGAGGGACACCCGCGTTCGTATGATAGTATCTGGAATCATGCCCGTTCAATACTACCTTCATTACGCGATTTGAAAGAAACAACCCGGATTAGATCAAAAAAGTATCCAGTTATACTATAGCCCTGTAGCTTGCGTAGAAGGTCAGTATGCCAGACTAAATGCTTTGGAGATATCCAGGTTAACAGCTCCAGCTTCACCGTTCTTATCAAGAGCCTGGTATATATACTCTGTGATGGTCGTTAGCATATCAGCAGTAGACCTGGTGAAGCGGAAACCATACAGTTTATCAGAGAAGAGGCTGTGAGCTGTGAGATGTTGATCCAATTCAGCGTTGACAATAGCTTCGAACACTTTGCCCAAAATCGGTAGGAGGCTGATAGGGCTATAATTAGAGGGGTCTGACGGGTCTCCAGAGGTTTTAAATACAGGAACCAAAAGGCAGGAAAGCGAGAAACAGAGAGGCAGTAGTTGTAGTTTGGAGAGTGTTCAGGGGCCCATATCTTCAAGACAATGATTGTGATTACGTCACCTCCGCTCGCCTTATGGGAGTCAAGCTTTGAAATTATGTTAGAGACTAGTGAGGGGGTAATGTGAACGTCACTAAGTTGAGCCTCAGTTTAAGGTGGGAAGTTGGGTGCGGATACCCCAAACGAATCAAATGTTTAGTTGGCGAAGAATCTGGGAGCAAAGCACTCGGTCTTGTCCGCTGAAGATGTAAGGACCTCAAATTTATTAATTAAATGGGGGATTAATGGTTTGCTGTTATTAAACCCATTTTTGCAGAGTTGCTAGTAGTCTTTGAAGCCGAACTTGCGATAAAGCGGGAAGAAGTGATTCTTGTGGGCAATAGGACTGAGCAAGTAGGGAAGAATCAGGAGAACGAATGGGGTTTAAGTCGTAACTTCCGGGCTGGGATGAAATTATTGATGTTACCTTTATCCCAAGAGGAGACATCAGAGGCACAGTCTTCAACGGGAAGACTAAAACTTAGTTCCAAGGGACGTCACACAGAAAATCGCGGAACGACTCCCAGTAGCAGTAAGATATTCTACTAGTCGGAGGTTCCTGGGGGAAGGGGAGGTGGAAAGAGATATTAACGGAAACCACAGAATGATCAGAGTTGCCAAGAGGAAAAAGCTGCATGACACGGAAAGGGTCAGGGATAGAAGTGAAATAGAAATCGAGCGGTGAGTCAGATCTATTAGGGTTATTAGAGAAACATTTGGGGAAATCTACCACTGATTAAAAAGTTCATGGTATAGACACTAGCAAGACTTGTGACAGAGATTTTTAGCCACTTGGTGTGGTGGGAAAAAAAGTCTCCAAACACAAATATATGAGCAAACGGATGAGAGGAAATGACCTTATCTATATTGTTCGGGATGCTGTCAAGTACGGAACAGTCAGGAGATGAAGAAGAGCGGTAGAGAAAGAAATGATAGCTAACCGAGCTTACTAAAGAGAGTCGGAGACACATGTAGAAATGATCTAGAGATTCAAGAGAAATCACTTTAGCTAGAGAGAGAAGTTCGCTGAAATAAACGCCTATTCCATACAACTAGATATTAAAGTTATTCCTAAAGAGAGGAAGGTAACCAAGGATATAGAAATCAGAGGAAGGAATAGAAGCTAAGATGTCAGGTAAGTTTATGTGGAGGAAAGATTCAACGCTGAAAAAGTTGAAACGGATACAACGCATGTTCGAGAAAGAGATGTTAACAGGTTTAGTTAATTTTTGTTTAGCTGGTTAAGTTTTAATTTTTACCTTGTGTGATTTCATAATTAGAGATTCTTTTATGGAGAGGCCTAAAGCAGTGGTATCAGTCGGTCGTCAAATGCAACTTATGTAGGAAGGAAACTGGCGCAAACTGCAACATAATGTTGCCTCAGTGTTGCCCACGGGAGGCACTTGCAAGGACACCCATTCATGACCAAGAAACCCCGATATTATTCAATTGTTGATCAGAGCAGTCTCTCAAGACGCTACGCAAGTGTTCGGGCTCATAACTAC
This sequence comes from Ascarosepion bandense, assembly GCA_037127315.1. Taxonomy (NCBI): domain Eukaryota; kingdom Metazoa; phylum Mollusca; class Cephalopoda; order Sepiida; family Sepiidae; genus Ascarosepion; species Ascarosepion bandense. Next base: position 1,868,229 of record JBBBDQ010001527.1, on the reverse strand, counting down.
CAGTCGGAAGCAGCAAAAAGGAATCCCTCAGAATGAAGAGACGTTGCCATTATCCACACACATTACAAAAAGCTTTCGACAGCACTACTATCAAGACTTAAGGTGAGGAAAAAAACTGAGAACCCCTTTCCTAAACAGGAAACAAGTGATGAGCTTTTACTTCTGTTCAAAAGAAGAGGGGGGATTATGAACCGGGTGATAATACGGTCTATCTACTCCAATTTTTAAAAAAAAACATTTACTAAGTTTTAACTAAAAGTCAGGAGATTCTTTAATAGTCACTACAAGAGAATTTTAATATACCTTTCCTTAGAAATTCAAAGGAAAGCAAACAAAAATCAGGCTTTGCTGCCAAGATGACTAAAAGAGCTAACTGAAATCATAACTGACACAAGTATATTTCAAAATTTATCCAATTTATATTAAATTTTTGAAAATTAAACGTTCAGAAAAAGAGTCAATCAAGCTTACCATAGAAAAAAATCTGCTGCCATCAGAATATTAACTGAGTTGTGTGAAACTTAAAATTCATCATGGTGAATTCCATTTCACTTTTGAATCAATTGTTATTAATTCAGTCGGCGCGTAGCTTCATTGACCATAACATATTATATCCAAAATATACATGAGAGAGAGAGAGAGAGAGAGAGGTGGGGGAGGATCTCAGAAAGCCGAAAACTACCCTTAACCGGAAATCAGGTTCTTACAATTCAAAAGAAAAATAAAATCAGCCTTTGCTGACAGGGTGACTGAAAGAGCTAACCGAAATCTTAATTGGCACAAATATATTTTAAAATTTATCCAACGCTTTATGCAATAATAATAATAATAATAATAACTTTTGAAAATTAAACGTTCAGAAAAAGAGTCAATCAAGCTTACCAGAGACAAAATCTGCTGCCATCAGAATATTAACCGAGTTGTGTGAAACTTAAAGTTCATCATGGTGAATTCAATTTCACTTTTAACAAAAGCTACAAAAAGGTGCATACTATTTGGGAAACCAACATAATACAGTGAAGATAAAAAAAATTGCTAAGGACCTTAAAATAGATGACAATCCCAATTTCGCCTAAGCAACAGACATTTATCACAATTACAGACTGTAAATATAATTTTATAAACAATCTGCAATACTGTTAACTAAACCCTTCCAAAAACTACAGAGGTAGAATTTGCAAAATCATTCTTGAAAGAGCTTCCAATTTCATTAAGAATGCCTTAGACATGAACTAATGTATGAACAGAAACGAGGCAATTAATTGGTTCCGAAAAATAAATAATAAAATCATTGCACCTTCATCAAGTTTGTTATTTGTGACTTCTGCCTGCCCATGTCTGAAAAACTCTTAACCGCAGCCTTAAGTTTGGCTAAAATTTCTGCCCCATCAACAACCAAGACATTAAAAATCATTAAACAAGTCCCAAAATCTATCTTATTCTCCAATAAATGCCTTTAAATGAGAAAAAATAACCCTGATTTCTGCATTTTTACGTATGATTCTGCAGAGGCCTGTGATTTGGTCGGACTTTTTTGGTTTGAGAACATCTTCGATTTAAGTAACATCGGACTTTAACGAGACGATCGATTAATCATCCTCCATAAAACTAGTCCATAAAAAACGAACGGACTTATAAAGGATCTAATTAATTTTTTCAAAGACTATGATCTAAATATAAATACCATTACTAACGCTAGAGTCGTAAATTTCTTAGATGTTTCCTTCGACCTGAGCAATGATCTGTACAAACCGTACACGAAAGACTCACATAATCATATATATATCAATAGGGAATCAAACCAACACCATAGAATCATCAATAACCTACATAAATCAATCCAATTTCGTTTATATGCCAACTCTAGCAAGAAAGAAGTTTTTGGCAACTCCAAAATTGAATACATTTAGAAAAATGTAAACTCGACACTAGTTTAGAATATTCTGTTAAAAACAAAGGCAGAAATTAACAGAAACTACGTAAACGTAACATTATTTGGTCTAACCCACCCTTCAGTCGTAATGTCTAAACAAACATTGGAAAATTCTTCCTAAATTTAATTCACAAACATTTCTACCATACACCCTCACTAAAGAAAACAAATCAACAATGTTAAAGTTAATTATAATTGCGTTAAGGGCATTGATAAATATACTTAACATAATATGATATCAAATAAATACTTGACCCACTTGAATAATATCAGTTACCCTACTACAAATAATAATGAGCCTTTTAAAAATAATTGCAACCGCCGAAAAATAAAACCTGCCCATTGATTGACCAGTGTATATCCAAAAGTATTGTTTATAGAGCTCGCATTCGGATGATGATGTCAAATTTTACTTTGGATCAACTGCTACCATATGGAAATTTTCGCTTTGACAACCACATGTTGTTTTTAAAGAACAGTAAATACAGCAAAAGCACTGCTTTATCTATATGTTATTGGAAATTTAAAAAACACAATAACATGAAACCAATTATTACCTTGAATATAGTCGCTAAAACCAAACCTTAAAATGAAAAAGGAGACAGATGTAACTGATGTCTTTTAGAAAAACTTGTCATCATAAACCATATAAATAACCCTAGTCTACTCAATAAAAAAGTGAATCAATTTTTTTTTTTAATAAGCGTTTCACTCCGAGCAAGGCATTTCACTGCCACTACTGCGCAGGAGGCTACATAGAGTGGAGGAAGGATGGTTAAATATAGGAAATGTGAGAGGGTGGGTGATAGGCGGGTAAGGATACCGAGAATGGTTAAATATAGGAAATGTCAGGGTGGGGGTGATAGGCGGGTAAGGATACCGAGAATGAGTGTTGGGTAGATGAGAGTGTTCTGAGAATAATTGGAAGTTAGTGTGATAGGAGGTGTCTATTGAACCTACATTTAAACACCTGGAGATTGTAGTTGTCGGGAAAGTAGACAGGTGGAAGGGAATTCCACAGGCGGGAAGCGCAAGAAGTTGTTGGAGTAGAAATTACGGTTACATCTTATTTGTTTAACTGTAAAAGGGTGGGACCCAGTTGCTAATCTAGTATCTCGTGCAAATTCGTGCTTAGGCGGCATCAGTGATCTAAGTTCATCGGAGCGGAAGCCATGAAAGTACTTGTAGAAGAGGCACAGGGAAGCCACATCACGCCGGTGAGAGAGTGGTTGCAGTTGGTCTGCCAAGTCTGTTCCATGCTAATGGGAGGTAGATGCGATTGTCTATGGTGGTTAGATGATAACAGCTTCGTTTTAGAAGCATTGAAATTTACTAGCCATTTCCTACCCCAGGCCACTACGGATTGGAGGTCCTTTTCAAGCTCGGCAGCGAGGTTCACTTTGTCGCCCACACCGGGTTTTTGATCGAGGCGAGAGTAGATTGTTGTGTCATCGGCGTACATACCTACTTGGGATCTAATGGCGTCGGGGAGATCATTAATGTACAGCAGAAAGAGCGTGGGACCTAGGATAGAACCTTGAGGGACGCCCGCGTTCGTATGGTAGTTTTGGGAGGCATGCCCATTTAATACTACATTCAATGTGCGGTTAGAGAGGAATGACTGGATGAGGTCAAACAGATGTCCAGTTATACCGTAGCTCCGCAGTTTGCATAAGCGGCCAGTGTACCAGACCCTGTCGAACGCTTTGGAGATATCCAAAGCAACAGTTCGGGCTTCGCCATTCTTGTCAAGAGCCCGGTATATGTACTCGGTAATGGTCGTTAAAATATCAGCAGTAGACCTGGTGAAGCGAAACCCGTACTGTTTGTCAGAGAGAAGCCTGTGGGCAGTGAGATGCTGAATCACCTCGGCGTTGATAATGGCTTCGAAAACTTTGCCGAAGATCGGAAGGAGATTAATAGGACGGTAATTGGCGGGGTCTGATGGTTCGCCAGAATTCTTAAATATAGGAACTAAACAGGAGAACTTTCAACAGGCAGGAAAACAGGAAGCAGATAGGCAGAGGTTATAGAGTTTAGAGAGGACAGAGGAGAGTTCTGTGGCACATTTTTTCAGTACTATGATTGGGATTCCGTTCCCGCCGCTCGCTTTGTGTGGGTCAAGTTGTACAATTATCTTGGAGACCAGCGAGGGTGTAATGTGGACGTTATGTAGTTGAGCCTTAGTTCTGGGTTTGAAGTCGGGTGTAGGTATTCCTAACGAGTCCAGTGTCGAATTGGTGGAGAATCTACGGGCAAAGCATTCAGCCTTGTTCGCTGGAGAGGTGAGAACTTCAAATTCATTGATTAGTGGGCAAGACTTCAATACGAACAAGAGCAAGACTTCAATACGAATTAGTAATTGATACAGATTCCTCTATACATTTGCCTCTTATTTTCTCACTTTCTTACTTTCCCTCTTTCTTTCTTTACCCCGCAAATATTATTATGAATAATTAAGAATTACGCCCCTTTGATATCATCTCCCTGCATTTTAATAATTTTTTAATATAAAATTTCAATTGTAACATCTTATTTTCAAAATTTTAATTTCGATTTTTATTTCTATGTAGTCATTGTCCATTTAAGTTTTACTCTTGATATATTAAAAAACTAATCTAATTTTATAAGATTTAACTTCCATGAATATCGAGGAACTTAAATTCAGAACTATTTAACGGTCAGTTTCTTATATGCACCTTATATTTTCTTAAGTTTTATGCGTAAGGCATAAAACTTCGAGTCGTGCCACCGACTTAGGTCAATATATATATATATATAGTGTTTAATTGTGATAGTATTTAGATAGTATTTTTGTTTTATTTTTATTTTTCAGTAGAAATTACTGATAAAATGCATTTTGGCAAACAGCTCTTTATCGTAAAATGCTTGATATTCGGGTGTAGATAGAGCGTTTAGTTTATCCCTTTAATAGAGCAGATTCATGCTGACTTTGAAGTTTCGTGAAGACACCGTTATGATAGCCTCCCTCATCAGGGCTGTTTGTCGTTAAGTTCCGGGTTTTTCTTGTTTATATAGAATATCATGTGATATTGTGGGAGTAGCTGTGTTTGTGATTGGCTAGTCATTCTTTTTTTTTTTTCTTGTTTATGATTGGTTGATTTTTTCTTTATTTTTCTTTTTATTGTGCAGTTGTTTGATTTTTGTTTTTATATTTAGTGTATGCGTGAATGATTGTTTGCGTAGTTGGGATGGGCCTTTTTCTTCTATTAACCTCGGTTTGACCTTTGTCTTTCTTTTTTACTATTTCTCATTAGATTTTGATGGTAATGTTATTTTCTTTCTGGTTCCATATTCATTTTGTGTTGTTTTTGTATTTTTTTTTATGTTAAATGATGTTTTATGATTATTAAATCTTCCTTTAATCGATGCTTCTGTTACTCTGTAATTCTGTTCTTATGTGAATCTTTTCATCTGTATTGGCGTTATTTGTTACGGTTGCTTTGTTTAATATGTTGTTGGTAAGACATTTATTCGTACGGGGACAGCTGACCTTCTTTCGGCAGTTAGATTTGTTCGCATTGCCTTGTTGGTTTGCGTCGTTATTATTAGCTTAAGTATTTTCTTGTGTTTGGTTATGATCTTGTAGCTGATTTTAACTACATTTGTGTCAATAATCTTTGATAGTTTGTTGTGTTTAGATATAACAGCACTGTTCATGCTACATTGAGCACTGTATTATTAATACCCGAATAATATTTTATACATGCGTATACACCATATGTATATTTATTAATTTTCATAGCTATATATATATATATATATATATATATATATATATAGAGAGAGAGAGAGAGAGAGAGAGAGGGTGGGTTAAATGTAGGTATACAGTTCTTTAACTACTTACATAATTTACCTAGACTTTTCGGTTAGCGGATTGTTAGCGGATTGTATACTTATGAACATTTTTATATTTAAACATTTTGAAAAACTAAAGAGATTTTTACTTTTGCTTCTAAATATCTGTCGCAAAATAAAAAAAATTGTCTTTGCCTTGATAAAGTCCATCAAAGAATGAAACGCGTCGATTAAGATGCTTTCCTTTTGTCTTTATTCTTATTGTCCTTTTACGGAAATGAGTTATATCTTAAATATTACACGCACGCACGCATATTAATATAATACTACAAAAGAAAATCATGATGTAGTAAACAACAGAAAACTTAACAAAAGGCCTAAAGCCTTAGGCAAGAAAAAAAGAACAAAAAACGGAAAAGAAAAAGCGAGCAACAAGGACAAAAGGCAAGTAAATTAAAGTGCTCAACGCCTAAGCTATGGAGACAGAGCAAAAATCGCTTCATAAAGTCAACGCTCATCAAAGGACAGCCTGAGTCACTACACACCATTCATGATCTTCAAGCGATCTTCAAGCGATTAAAAGGCCTAAAGATCACGAGTAATCACTCGAGCTGCCCTTTGGTATATATATATATATATATATATATATATATATATATAGTTACGTAACTTAATAAATGTACTAATTAATAATACCGATATCCACTGCACTACAACGCACATGCCATTATTTGAATTAGGGTACTCTTCATAAATGCAAGAAATATTTTCAATAAACAAACTGTGCAAATAAGATAAAATGACTGATATGAAATATCTAAATAAAGTATTTATGATGGAATATACGAAAATCAATTGAATGTTTCATTTTTTATTATTTTATTGCCAACATTTCATTCAAGCAATTGATTAAGAAATAAATGATTAGCCTAACAATAAAGTTGATTTGAAGTTTGTTTATTTGTTTGCTAATTTTCTTTTTGCTAATAAAAATAATATATATATATATATATATATATATATATATATATATATATATAAAGAATCACAAGATAGCCAAAACCTACCGCGGTTTCACACAACGGCTCGTCAGGCCCTGGCGAGCCGTTGTGTGAAACCGCGGTAGGTTTTGGCTATCTTGTGATTCTTTATGTGTCTTTGCTCTACTTTTGCTTTTCATTTGTACTTTTGCATTTGTTTGTATTTGTATCGAGCACTTTTTCTTCTTTTTTTGTGGTTGGTTCCGTTTGGGTTTTTTTTCTTTACTGCGGAGTATTGTATGTCTTGTCTTTATTCTGCGGATTTCTTTTTTTCCCCCCTCTTATCCAAAGCCTTAGTGCGACGGATGTAAACGGAATTAGATTCTGTCGGTTATTCGTTTTTCTTAAAGTTTACCTTTGTAGAATTTTAGGATTTAGATACTTACAGAGTCAGTTTAGGTATTATTTTGAATATATATATATATATATATATATATATATATATATATATATATATATAGGATTAATGTGGAGAACTTTGTCACTTAACTGAGCAGAGTTATGCCGTGAAGTCACCATTGTAATGTCCTCATTCCTCGGGGCATTTTTCTTCATTTTTTTTTCATGAAGCCGATGAATAAAAAGCCCTGAGGTGTGAGTACATCACAATGGTGACTTCACGAAACTTCGAAGTTTGGCATAACTCTGCTCAGTTAAGTGACAAACTTTTCCACCTTAATCCTATTAACGTTCTATCTCTATCTCGATATCGAGCACTTTACGGCAAAAACCTGCTTACCAAAATATCTTTTTATCAGTAAATCACTGAAAAGCAGCTATCTTGGCTCTAAGCATTATCACAACTCAACATTATATATATATATATATATTTATCCGAGTGAATACAGAACGTAGAAAGAATTTTTACAACGTCCAAAACATTAATTTAAAACAGTGCTCGATATATAATATATCAGTTGTCAGTCCGTAAAACGGTGAGGATAATCGAACAAGATTTCCTTAATATAAATTATTAATAGGTAAATCGTTATAGAGAGCTCGATGGATGCTAACCAGAGCGATATGAAGTTTATAAAGGAAAACTTTTTTTCAGAGGTCATATCATCTAAGAGAGTCAAAATAACTTCAAACGGATACTACCCATATTTGGAACTGGACTCTATCTCTTTCTCCCCTTTCCCTCCCGTTCCTTCCTTTCCTTCTTTCTTTCCTCCTTCCCCTTACATTTAATGTCATTTATTTATTTGTTTGTGATCTTATGTTTATTATTATTATTATTTCTATAATGTTCCCTGTTCAGTTTAAGAAAACGTTCATTCCGGCAGAAATTTTATGCCAAATGAAGGAAATATTGTAAAAGAGTCTGATGATATGAGCTAGTTAAGCTCATTGAAATGAGCTATAGTTTATAACTAATATGACGTGTTGAGTTTTCCTTTATAAATTATATATATATATATATGTGTGTGTGTGTGTGTGTGTGTGTGTGTGTGTGTGTGTGTGTGTGTGTGTGTGTGTGGACACGTACGACAAGCACACTCATAACAAAAACAGGAACACACGTATATAAAGAATGAATATAGACTCACATAGAACAGGACACACTGACTTTACCTGTCAACGATATTTACCAGTGGTATCTAATCAGTACAGCCAGTCTACCTGGATTCCTGTTCATATACGTCTGACTGTATCGGGTAACAAAGGTCACTGTAATTTTACTATTTTTAATATTAGGGTACAACTTAAACTGTCTGTGATATTAGAAAAAAACTTTATCTCACGCTCACTCTAGCTATATAGCCACACATTCACCTTTGTAAATTCCCTCTCTCTAAATAGCGTTAAACTTTGTCAGTATCAAGTATAGCAATTGAATGTCACAGCTGTAGTTTATCAAATCTAATTGCGTCCTTCCAAGACCATCATGCGTGTGGCTTCCCAAAAGAAAATGTCAGGATCGCGGTTTGTAAATATTGATCAGAGATGAATTAACAAAATAATCCCTTGTGGTGGAAATACATTTTAGTAAACATTTAGTAAACATTACATGGTGTAATTTCACTTCTTTTAATTGAAAATGACTATAAAAGAAATTATTTCGAACTGAGGAGATGGTTTGCATAGAATTGACAGCTTGACCAATGACTAAAGTGAAGTGAGCAAATATCTAGAACATTTTTAAATTCACATGTATTATTTTTGTTGTATAAGGCGACTACTGATTGGTGCTGGCGTTGTTTTGACGGTTGAATTACGGCATTTACTGATAACTTTCTCATGAAAGAACAAACATAATATTTCGGCCGGCAAGGAAACGAGAGGAAGAAAAGGGCAAACGACCCTTTACGTGCATCAAACAAAGAAGAAAACCACATCGTAAGGCAAATTTTAATATAATAATTCTAATATAATTTAATTCCGACAATCGTAAAAATGAAGTAAAAAAAGAGAAAAGGTGTTATCAGAAGAGTTAAACAGCGTCCGTACAAAGTTTAGAGAATAAAGTTCCGGACAAAATAATAAATGTGTATTTACGAATATGTGAATTTGTGCATACTACATTTAGGTGTGATAATATATATATATATATATATATGTGTGTGTGTGTGTGTGTGTGTGTGTGTGTGTGTGTGTGTGTGTGTGTGTGTGTGTGTGTGAACGTGTATATATTTATGGACAGAAGTAACACATTTAAAAAGTTTCTTATTCTGCGGTTGACGTAATTAGGTGCTGAAGAAATTACTCTTGTTTGGGTCGATTTCTCTGTATAGTATGCGTGCCTGAATGAGAAATCTTACGTCGGCGTGGTCTTAATAAGTAGATGTATGTGTGTATGTGTATATGTGTGTGCGTAATACACGGATGCGATAACAATATGTAAAATATAAATTTTTATATATCAAGAATAATTTTTGATGAAATATGTATGACAAAGTGGAAAAAAGATTCGCATCAACGCCTTTCGTCCCTGAAGACTTTATCGTACAATGCTTGTTTATGTTGATAGGATTACGCATGCGCACTTTTGAGAGACGCTGTGGATTTTAAATTTAGATTTTTTTAGAAATGTGTTAGGGTATATAATCTTCTTTTATGTGCCATGTCCTTTCAGGACGTAGGCGATCATGGTCTTCTACGTCTCGCTATCCCTGGTAGCTCATAGCACGCTTTCTCCATCCACCTGCTCAGGCTCTTCAAATATGTTATCTGCTGCTTTCACCTGTCTCTCTTTCCCTCTCTCTGACCTGTGAGTATCAGCCTTCCTTCATCACATGTCCCAAGAATTTCCTGATGTTCTTAGTATTAATTTCCTTTTCGTTTCCATCCTTACTTCAAGTTTTTCTTTCATCTTTTAGGATATTGTCCAGCATTCACTGTCATATTGAAGAACAGACATCACATAGCAATCCAGAACTCTCTTCTTTGTTTCTCGTGAAATTTTCCTGTTTCGTAATACTCTGCTCAGCTTCTGAAATGCTCCCTTGGTCATTCCAATTCGCCTTCGGATCTTAGTATCGTACTTTCCATCTTCCGTTATAACACTTCCCAAGTACTTAAATTTTTGTACTTGCTTGATTTTAGTCTCCCCAACCTGTAATTGGCATTATGGGATCCTCCATTTGCTGATGACTATATATTCGGTTTTCTTGTAGTTTATATGTAGTTCTTTCTTTCAACTTTCTTCGTCTACCTTTTTTAGGGGCTCTTGTAGTTTTCTTTCCGTGTCTGCTATCAGTACCGTATTATTTGCGTACCTTGTGTTATTCAAATTGTGGCTTCCGATGACGAATCCTGGCATAACATCTAAGGTCCTCAGAATAATTTCGCTGTACAAGTTGAAAAGACACATCCTTGTTTTACGCCTCTTTCCGTCTTTGTATATCTGCTGAATTCGTTTCCTGTCCATATGCAGGCGGTTTGCTGCCAGTAGAGATTCTTGATTACTCATATGTATGTTGAGTTGTTGAGCATTTCTATCAATTTTGTGGCGTATTTTGTCGAACGCCTTTGCATAATCGATAAAGCGTAGTTACACCTCTTTTCTAATTTGTATTACTCTTTCGGATAGCATCCTAATCATAAATATGGCGTTCTTTGTTCCAGTATCTTTGAAGAACCCGCACTGTTCTTGTCCTATCACTGGCCTGATCCTGCTTATCGCTCTATTCAACAGGATTCGGACGATCAGTTTTGTAATGTGGTTCATGAAACTGATTGTTTGGTAGAATTCGCACTTGTTTGCACCTGACTTCTTAGGCAGTGCTATGAAAATGGACTTGCTTATGTCATTCGGTATTATACCACTGTTATAAATTCCATTTATTATTTCTGTAATTTTCTCTACACTGAATTCAGAGCTATCAGCAACTCTATTACAATACCGTCTGTTTCAGCTGCTTTGTTTCTATTCAGTTTGGCCATTGCAGCTTACACTTCGGTCTTTAATATTTCCAGTCGGTCCTCATTTTGTATTATCAGTTGCTCTCTCTCTTGTGGAAAAAATATTTTATATTCTTCCCATCACTGGAGTATTTCCTCTTTCTCCAATATGATCGTTCCATCCTTGGATTTTATACATCTTGTTGGGGATCAGGCTTTTTTGTTCTCTCAGTTCTTTTATGCATGTCTGCTTTATTAGTCCTGCTCAGTCTCTCTACTTCTGCGCATTTAGCCAATTTTATTTAGATTAATTTTTTCCTCTTTCTATCATCTTAATTATTAAATATCCCACTGTGTGATAACAGAAGGTCTGCGAAAATTGTGAATCGTTGCAAGAAACTGGACGCTAATTTACTGTGGATGAACTAGCGATTAAAGCACTTTCCAAACATTTTCATCTCAGTAAATTATTTTCTCTTTTAATTAGAGTAGCAATCTTTTTGTCAAAATTGTGGTCAGTCTCATTAAAGTGACAACTAATGCGTTTAGTGCGTTGTTTTTTTAATGTCTCTTTGGTGTTCATATAATCTTTTATTTAAACTTCTTGATATTTCTCTTTTATATCCTTTTGGGCAATTCTTGAAGGAGATAAAGTAAATTCCTCATTGTTTTGCTTTGTATTGATTGTCTTTTATTGTTTTAGATGTTGTTGTGACAAATGTTATGTTGAGTTTAGATAAGTTCTTTTCGATTATAGTTGTGATAGACTAAGTGGGTTGAACAATGCTTCTTTTTATTATTCGTTGGGTTTGTTAGAAGGGGTCACCTTTCTATTTATTTGTTAGTGGAGGCCGTCTCTCGTTCGTGCGCATGTCTAGTCGCATCAACAAAAACAAACTTAGTCCTATGAAGTAATTTCAATTCAGATTTTTATGGGACATCAGTGAGGATCAGACTTCTTACTCAGTGGCAATGTTTAGCAAGTCTTGACGCTGACGTTCTTAAGGCTGACTGGATGTTACAATACCAAAAAGAAAATGTGTGAAAGAGAACAAAGATAAAAATTAGTCAAAAAAAAAATTTGTACAATAGTAATGACAACTTTTCCCAAAGCTTAAACCAAAAAAAAAAAAGAACCTTCTGAAAAAAAAAATTACGACAAAGATGAGGAAATAGTTTAAGAAAGTATCTGCTTATTATTGTATTGGCACTTCATCTCTCAAATTCAGACAGGAAACAGCTCGAAGGGAAGAGCCGTTAAAATGTAGTGATAAAAACAAAGATGTGGAAATTAGCCCAAATGAATTATAGATGTTCCGAATTCCTTATTTATATCTCTCTCTCTCTCTCTCTCTCTCTCTCTATATATATATATATATATATATATATATATATATATATATATATATATATTCATTTGTAGATAGATAGATAGATAGATAGATAGATAGATAGATAGATAGATAGATAATGTGTTAGAATCAATAAGACCATAGGGCAATAAACAAAACAAAACTAAGCCTCAGTTGCCAGAGAGACAAAAAGAAATTCCAAATGAAAGAGACCTACCTTCACAAGATAAAAACGTACTCAATAATCTAGAGTATAAATTACACTATAGAAAAACAACGAAGAACAGTTGGAATAAAACCAAAAAGACACAAACGTCAGCATTACTATTACTTTCACAGGAAGCAATCCTCATACGGTTCAGAAAATTGTCTGAAAATTGTTTCATTGCATAATACTTGTTTGTGTTACTTTTGCTGTCTTGGATTGTGTGCGTGTACCGTATATTTCCGCGTATAAGACGACCTTTAAATCACTAAAATTACCTCTAAAAATTGGGGTCGTCTTACTACAATTCTAAAAACGAAACCTTAAATTCCGAGTGTTGTTTTTCGGTTGACTAACGTCTGCCTCAGTGCGCCAACTTATAACAAATGAAAAAATTCACATTATCAAATAAACTGATAAAAGTACTAAAGCTATTTCTATCTTGTATTTTATTAGTATAACTTCATGATAAATTACCTGTTCGAAGAATTATTCCATATCAGTGAAATCAACTTGTATTCATGCAAGCTCATCGAGTTATGATTGCGTTCACAACAACTTTTATGTTTTGATAAACTTTCAGTAATGAATAAAAGACTGGATTAAATATGTTGGATGTAGCATGTACTATTACCGTATGGTACTGTTATTAGCGATATTTTTTGATTGTCGATGAAGTTTGAGTAAATGACTGTTATTAGTACACCAGGCTGTTTATAGCTGTTTAGACATAGGAAAAGAAGAGAAAGAAGATGAATCAGTATTCGCAAGAGATCACGTGATGAAACGTAAATAAAACAATGGTTTTCTTTTGGTTAAGGGACGTATGTCGGAAGAACATTATATAGAATCGGTTTATGTAATTTCGTTTATTTTGAATTTCTAAGGACACAATAACAACAAAATATAATCAATAAGCATTCGTCTTATACTACAGATACAGGATAAATTCATGGCAATTTACAATATATTTTAACTCGTTTTATCAAAAGGTCGCCTTATACACAGAAATATACGCTATATTTTGGGTACCTCTATCAAATCGCTGAAAAAAACAGCATAGTATGAATAAAAAAGCCCCCAAACCTAATAAAAACGAAAATGTTTTTCAAGAGGAAAGATCAAAGTATGTTTTAATTGTTTTTAAATTTTTTAATTACTTCTAACACGTTCGACATTTTGGAAAAAAAAACCTTGTTTTGATTTTAGTCAGCGAATAACCAAATCGTTACAAGAGTTTACAATGGAAAACGTAATATTACATAACACGGTTTGTTTTTTTCGGTGACAAACACATTAATTTGGAATTTCTTGCAAAAATCAAATAATAGTCGGATTTTAATGAAACTTTCAAATTATTATTTTATCGGAAAAAGATTTGTACAATTATATCACTCGTGATCGCTATACACTTATCTATCAATCGGTCAACACGTTTCAGTTACGGTGGAAAGGTTAAAACAAGTTCAACTCTGTGTTTAAGAAAAAGTTTTATTCTAAATTTCATGCTATAAATAAGTAATACTTGTGTAAATCAGATTAATTTAACATTAAATATTGTAATTTTCCAAAAATAATGTATCCCAGATGTATATTTTATTTTTGCAAGATTTTTAAAACTGAGAATTAACCTTTGTTTACAAATGAGTCGATTGCTCAAAAATGGCCGAAAAATTGGAAGATTAAATATATATTGAAAACTTTTAAATTTTAGTCAATAATTTTTTGTTTAAAATGCACCAGAGTATTTTGCTTACTGGAAATAGTAAATTTAATCATTTAGCTTTCAATTAAAACTAAAATAAAAGTTTCAAGAAAACTTTTTTTTTAAATTCAACTTAAAAGTTAGTTATCGAAAATATGTGGGAATGAGTTTTGCAAAACATTCCATAGGCAAAATTGATAAATTTAAAATTTAAAAATGATTATAACAAAGCACGTTCACGCGTGCGTGTTTTTTAACTGCCATCATAACAATATGCGGATTTTATCACAGTTTAAAATATTTGTCGCTGTAATTTATCTCTGAGAATGTTCTTGGAGAAAGTCAAAAGTATTTGGGTAGGAAAAACTACGACGCCTTCATAATGAATTTCATCTTAACATCAAGAAACAGATCATAGTACAGTGTAAAGAATGTAAATAAAAAGGACACTTAACATCAGAAAGGTCAATTTGAAATTACTATGACATTTAATTAAGAAAGAGGGCTTGGAAAATTTGTACGCAGAGGACACAGAAGGCAAGACGGACAGAGGAAAACAGTAAATTATTACAATACTTCATCTATATGGAAATATAGACAAATAGTGTCCTTTTTGCTTCCATATTCTCTAAAGGTTTATCTTCACTCACATGTTCGGTCCATGATATTCTCAGTATAGTATTCTTTTGTAGAACAGCATTTCTGTTGCTTCAAGTATCTTCTTTATTTTCATGGCTTAGATCAAAGCGTAGTATCTGTTCTTATTGGCTTAATATCTCATACGTTTCCGATTTGGGAACTTCGATATTAAACTGATTTTTTGAACTTGGCGAAGAGTTAGGGACTTGCTCCGCCTTTTCCATGGGTTGGCCTAGTATAGCAGTATCTTCTTTAGTTGTGAGAAGGTTGTCTAGAATTAACTGTTATCTAGCAGGATTGATATTACATAACATCCCAGTACTCTTTCATTTAAATTTTCAGTTATTTCATTATTGTATATTTTCTTTCATATTTCATGTTGTTTCATGGTCCTTTAGGAATTGGATAGTCGTGGACCTCTACAGCTGTCAGTCTTTTTTGTACAGTATGTAACTCTTGTTCCTTTAATTGCATTTAATTTCTTTCATGTGTGTTAAATTTTCTAAGCCCTCTTTCTTCATTGTGATCTCCAGAATTTTCAACTGCCTCTTTCTGATGCTTGCCTCCATTTCTCTGAAACTTTGTTTTTGCTCACATCTTCAGTACATCCATATTAACCTTTACTTTTGTCTTAAGTTTATTTTGAAGAACACTTGGACCAGACTGTTTTCCCTTTGTTGTGTATGACAAGTAAAATCTGTGATATCCACAGTGAAAAAAAAATTCATTTTAATGATAAAAACTAAAGAAATGCTTTTTTAATCCCCTCTCAAACTTTTGGCATTATGGTGCCCTACAGATGTTGTTAATGCTATTGTTGGCCTAAGATCAAAATAACTTCACTCTCAATGATTTGTATTGGAACCAATATTCAATAATAGCTGATATGGAAAAGATGTGTACACTTTCTCTTCAGTAAATGTAACCATGACTCACGTTAAGTTTAAGTCCAGACAAGTTGGGGATGGGGGTGCAAATAAAAAAGAAATCAATGAAAACTTAAAAATAATAATAATGATAATAATCAGCTTTCATTTGTTTAATAAAAACTGTAAAATGATTTTTTAAAATAAATTTTGAAAATGCAACAAAAGTCAAAAATTGTTCTTTCTTTTTTATTACATTTCTTGCCGAGTTTCCCTTCTCCCTTTTATTTTGAACACCTTTTCTCTTTTCTCCTTCTTTGTAACTCCCTCTCTCTCTCTCTCTCTCTCTCTCTATATATATATATATATATATATATATATATATCTTTCATGTCTTTTCTTGTTTTTTTTACCTTTGTTATACTTTAACTGTCAATTTTTTTATTTGTATTTTTCCCCTTTTCATGCCTTTTCTCCTTTGCCTTCCCACTTTTTCTATCTTGAATTGCTTTTATCTCTCTTATTCCCTCACTCTCTTACATATTAATTCCCCTTTCCTTTCCTTTCCTCTTCTGTCCTGACTGCCTTTCCTCTCCTTCATTCTTATTATACACACACTCTCTCTCTCATACATCTATTTTCTTCTTTTGCTTCCCTCTTTCTTCTGTCTTAGATGCCTTTTTCTCCTGTTCCTCCTCTCTCTTACATATTTTGTCTTACCTTTTCTCTTCTATCCTGAATGATTTTTCTCTCTTTTATTTTTATTATTGACTCTCTTTCTCTCTAATACATTGATTTTATCCTTTTTCCTCCCTTTTTCATCTATCTTGACTGCCTTTACTTCTCTTTCTGTCACATATCTTTTCCTCCTTTCATTTTCCTCCTCTATCTTGAATAGTTTTCCTCTTTGTTCATCTTTTTCTTCATTCTCTCTCTCTTTCTCTCTCTCTCTCTCTCTCTCTCTCTCTCTCTCTTTCATACATATCATTTCTCCTTTCCTCCATCTCAAACACTTTTTTCTCTTTCATCTTCACTGTCTTCATCATTTCACTCTTGTTCTGTCTCCACCTGATGTTGACTGAACTATACGTACCAAGGTACAACACCAAACTAGCAAAAATAGTGAAAGAAGGATTTTGTTTAGGGAATTTTTCAAGTGGGGAGGACCTGCCTGACTTGAAAATCAGAATTTAAAATAAGTCATATAGAGGGAAATAAGGTAATATACAATCGGTTATGACAGTCGTCTACATTGTGTGTCCGTGTTTATCCACTTTGAAAGTGATCATTTACCAGAGTTCAAACGTTGATTGCTAGCAGAAAATATGCAAATATATTTACATGATAATGGTTAAAAATTTGAATTTAAATTTCACAAAAGGCTTATACATTTTCCTAGCCAGCACCCTATACTAACCACTTATATAGGTGCATGACCAAAGAGCCAGAATATTAGCATTCTGATCGTGAAACTCAAGTTCGGTTCTCAACATGGTTGATTTGTCAATGAGGTGACTTTTGACCTGCAGAAATGATCCCAATATACAGCAATCTTGGGTCGTGCCTGAAAACTATGCAACATTAGCACAAGACAACTGGTTGGAAGCCATTGATGGTTGTTCAATTTCTTTATCTCTTCAGGACATAAGTGATTATGAGTCTCTACAGTTTGCTATCCCTTCTTAGCAGGGTTTTCTTATTTTTCTAAGGCCGCTCTCCACCATTCTGCCATCAATTCACCCATATTCATCAGGTAAGTGGCTCACTGCCTTCCCCCATCTCTCTTGCTCCCTTATGTCACGTGAGAATTAAGTTTTCTAAACCCTACTTCCTTATGTGTCCAAGGAATTACAGATATCTTTTCTTGATTCTGAGTAGAAGTGTTTTTTCTGTTGCCATTTTCTTTAAGACTTATTTGTTGGTTGGTTTATGGAATTTTCAGTATCCTTCTCTAAAACCACATATTTTTCTGCCTCCAATTTTTATTATCATCTACGTGGAGATTGGTCAGTATTCACTGCAATATAAGGTGGATATCATATAATAGTAATCCAATGTCTTTTTATTTGTTTCTAATGATTTTTTTAATTTCCGATTACCTTGCTTAGCTTTTGGAATGCTTTTTTTTGCTAGTCTTATCTGTGTTTGGATCTCAGTGCCACATTTTACATCCTCTGTTAAAACACTTCTCAGATATTTAAAATTTGCACCTACTTGATGTTAACATCTCCAATTTATAACTTTCGTGTTGACCATTTTTCTTACTGATGACTATACTTTTTCTCTTCTTGCAGTTGATGGTTAGTCTTTTATTCTCGCTTTCTTCAATTAAGCTGTTTACGAAGTTCTTTAGTTTACTCTCCGAGTGACCCATCAAGTGTTATTTGTATATCTTATATTGTTAAGATTATGCTTACTGATAGTAAATACTGATCTTCATTTCTCTGAATATAACCTCGCTGTAGAGTAGAGGTTAAATAAATCTGGAGAGAAGATACATCCTAGTCTCATGCCGCTTTCTATTTTTATATAGCTACTCAATTCATTTTCTGTTCATATGTAATTTGTTCCCAGTATAAGTTCTAGATTATTTTAGCATCCTTCCCAAGTAGATCCAGTTTTCCTAGCAGTTCAAATAGAGTTTTGCGCCGTACATTGTCAAATGCTTTGCGTAATTTATAAAAGATTACTTTTGCAGGATTTTCCATGACTGGTAGAAATTTCCTTCCTAACCTTTTGTTTAAGGTAGTGCAGAAGCTTGATTATACGGATTATTGCTACCATGTCTGCACTAGAGCTGCCAAATCCTCACTTTCTAGTCTTGACAGGGTTCAAACGCATCTATTCAGCCATGTGATGATGAATTATTTTCTACCCTACAACCCTTTTTTGCACATATGCACTATTGCATCCCTTTCACAACTGTCCTTGTTTCCATGAAAAATGTTCTGATGAGCTACATCCCTTATTTCTACAAGTTCCAACCCTCACAGATAAGACCTGCCATACAATGTTCACAGGGTCAAAATAGTCCTGGTTCTTTTTTAAATTTCATTATTAAGGACGTTCTATTTGGATAAGCACTATTCTAAGATTTGCTCCTGAGAGTATGCTTACTTGATCATTACACTCGAAACCCCGTCAAGTTTAGAGTCAAATGTTATATATTCTACATATCTTCACAATATACAATTCTTAACTCTGTCATTCAGTAACTCTCTTACTTTACCAGATCTTGAGCTTTAAAGTGGCTGAAGAATAGTGTAAACATAAATTATTTTCTTTTCTAATTACACATGCTTTCTTTTTGCTTTCACTTATATAGATATGAATATTTGATAGAATTAATAATAATAATAATAATAATGCAGCTAAGAAAATATGTCAAAATTAAAATTTTAAATGTTTTTACAGGTTAGCAGAACTCCCAAAAAGCGTTTAATAGATAACTAGTGCTATAATAGTCAATAAATTTTTAAAAAAACGTTCAAGTAACAGTCAAAAGTTTGGTGGGAAAATGCTCATCAGAGCTAGAGGTTTGGTAAATCTATTTAACTTATTATCAGATCCCATATTTATAAAAATATGATTAATATTTGATAGAATTATGACAGTTCTTCATCTTAGAAACTCAGACAGTAGTTCAAAGGCTGAAAAACTCATTATTTGACAAGAACTGATCAAAACACAGTGAGAATGCTAGTTTGCATAATTCCTGAAAGAATGATAATGCATCTCGACTGTATTGTTTTTGAATACAAATTTGAAGACTGTACAGATTCGGTCCACTAATAAAGCATAAAGTAAGAACGAAGGACTAATTTCAATAGAATAAAGTACAAAACAATTAGTAAAACATTGTTAATAAAAAAAACTCACACCATTTCATATGAAGATATATGTTTGAATATTTGATAGGATATCTTCACCTCAGACAATAGTTTGAAAGATGATGATCAGCAGCAGCAAGAAGAAGAGAAACTGCAGTCAAGCATATGAGCCTCAGCAGTGTAAGAATCAGACAAGATAAAAGAACGCTAGATATAAGACACTAAATCCTAGATTCATTAATTGAACAGTCACTATTATTGGTTGAAATTTATAAAACCTTTCTCTTAATTTTTTATAAAACTAGTTTTATCAAGTTTAGTATCTGTTATTCCTCTTTCCATTAGCAGTGGGGGCTTCTTTTCTAGCCTTTTGTTTGAAATAGTGTAGAATCTAGATGTTAACATTCCCCTCAAAGCTTATTGCTCCAAGACAAGTATAGGCCATCGACAAACCCTCGTCATCACACTCTGTTCTGGATTGGTTGATTGTGAATGCTTCTATAACTTGTTTTTTTTTACAGATAAGATTGTTAACCCTACAGAAGCTCCTTTATCCTCTGGGCAAAGCTGGTTTTGAATTTAGAGTTTTTCCTTCTCCTAGACTAGCTGCCACCCAAATCTAGAGAACCCAGTAAGTCCTGCTATTTACCCATAGACAGGGGTGATGGATTCACACCTTTCCCAAGAGTATTAGCATGCAAGTGAATGTAATGAAGTCAACTGGAATTCGAACTTGACTCTCCAAATCCAAATCTACTATGCCTTCTGTTGACATTCCACATTATTTTCTCCAAAAGTTATATGTGCTGTTCATTTTAATTGTTGATGTTGTTTGCAACTCTCAAGTGATATGGTTTCTGTTATATGGTACAGTACTTTGTTTGTGAGTCTGTGGCACCAGTCCACAATGTTCAAAGAAGGATGGTTCTAGCTGAGATCCACAGGTTTCACTCACTCAAAGCCATTTTTTAGACATCGATCTGAGAAAGTAGTTCTATAACGCAGACCATTTAGGTATTTTGGAATGGGTTTAGCACCATGCAAGATATCCATATGAAAGTCTCGATCTGACAAGGCATTTTAAGAACATGACTCGAGTTTTCGGGTTAATGTTTTGGCCTTGTAGTAATTTGTCTATTCTATGTTCAGTATTCTTTTCTCTTATACTAAATTTGTTATAGCCTAGTGCATTAAAATGCTCATTCATGAATTTGGTGATATTGAAATTATGAGTTCAATCCTATAGCTGAGTTGTAGAGGCTCAGTGAAAATAGGACAAGCATTACTAAATATGAACAAGATGTGATATCCCAAGAGCTAAACATTAAATTAAAACTGTCTACTACTGTTTTTTTTTTTAATCATTTCACCCCGAGCAAGGCAGAAATGCCACTGATGTGCAGAGGGCTACATAAATGTAAAAAGATTAATTAGAAAAGAGTGAGGAGTACAACCTAGTTAGAAAGGAACAATAGAAAGCTGAGAAAACAGGTGCGATGACAGATACATAGGTGGAGAGAAAGGGAAGGTTATACGGGGGTGGGGAGAGAGCTAGAGTTCAGTGGTTAGTAGATGAGTATTGACTTTGCATTTAAATTTCTGGAGGTTGTAGCCATCAGGAAAGCAAGAATACGGGAGCGAGTTCCACAGGCGGGAAGTGCGAGAGAAGCTGCAGAAGTAGAAT
The DNA here is from genome assembly GCA_037127315.1 of Ascarosepion bandense. Taxonomy (NCBI): domain Eukaryota; kingdom Metazoa; phylum Mollusca; class Cephalopoda; order Sepiida; family Sepiidae; genus Ascarosepion; species Ascarosepion bandense. Next base: position 1,846,812 of record JBBBDQ010001527.1, on the reverse strand, counting down.
TGTCATCTGCATTTGGCTAGCCTGTAGATTAAATAAAGTTTAAAATTCCCTTAAGTTTACTTAGATTAAGAGAAGCCTAGACAGTACACGGCTCAAAAAACTGTGATAATAACAATGATAGTGCCACTAAGACACAATTCAGTAACCAGAAGTAAAAGAGAATTTAAATACTTTAGAAGAAACCAGAAACTCAATCTTAAATTGCAAACAAGGGATAAACCTCTACTCCTGTTAAAAATACTGGGAGAAATGTAAACCAGACAATAGCTGAACTGATCTACTCTTACTATTTTAAATGTAAATAATGATAACTTTTCATTCCAGAAATTCAGACAGAAAAAACACTGTTTGACAAGCATTGATCAAAACAATAACAGTGAGAATGCTAGACTAAATAATTCATGAAAGAAGGATAAATCATATTCTCAGTACATCATATAATATTATAACTTAATGTGCATATTCATTCTTCCAAGTGATAGAATTTAATGATTTTCATGACCCCCTCTTTTCTTTTCAAGAATTTTTTTTTTCGTTCGTCTCTTTTTTTTTCTTTTGTTCTTATTTTTCATTCTCTCTTTCCTTTCTTCTCATCTTCCCCATATCAGCTTTATTCCTCTGCTGTTGGCAAAGGATCTTAAGCACTGTGGCTAAAAGACTAACAAAAAAATCCATCCTCAGATGTGCTTATTGAGAAGGAGAAACAAGTCGCCAAGTCTTCATATTGATTCTGGTAGGTTCATAAAACATTGTAAGAACAGATAGTAAGATAAAAAAATCCTATAACCTTGACAAAAAGAAATGCAGTTGGATTACAAGGCATTAAAAACCAAAAGAAGGCAAAGCTAGAGGATTGTTTTCTTACTGCACATGGAGAAAATAAAAATACTTAAAGAGTTATCTCCCTTACTACATACCCACCTTTCCAACATGGCCGCCATTGAGCCCCCCCCCACCCACCCCGATTACATAGTTTCCAGTGGCTGAGAAGATATAAAAAATAAAAATACTTTGAAAATTAAATCAATTTAATACAAGAATTTTTGGCTATACTCAGATGTTGTAACACATACACAGGAATAGAGAACGATGACTTCCAGGAGTAGATAGGCTTGTCTATAACTTGGTTCACACTTCTCTCCAGCCTTTTGAGCAGGAGTAGAGGTTTATCCCTTATTTTCTGTTAAGGATTGTGTTTCAGATTCCTTCTCAAGTCTAATTTTACATGATATTTCTATACATCTCTAACTGAACTCTGGACAATTATTCACTAATTAAATCTCAACCTCTCCAAGTCTAGAATTAGCTGCTATCTTTCATGCATAGCCCCAAGAACTTCACTTTTTGGTATTTCTTACACTCATGCAACACCACAGTGTAACACTCTATCTTGGGTGACTCTTGGGCTTTGTATAAGGTAAAAACAAAAAGAAACTAAGTAAAGTATAAAGAGATATAAAAAATTTCATTAGCAACAAAGCAAAGAGTACTGACACAGAAATTCAAAGATAGAGAGATATGTTAAGTTACTCGAATTTCTTTGTCAGCCATTATTTTACCTCATTTTTCTTTCAATTGAATTTTTATTGCTTTTTATTCCGAAACTCTAGTTATTGAACAATGATTAAGTTATTGAAAACAAAGAATAAGCTAATGGCAAGATTTTAATTAATATTCCTTATCGTTGATCACTTGTCTGACTGTCTCAGCTTCATACTGATTAGGCTACAAAATCTAACAGTTTAGACATTCAAATTTAGTCATATAAATACATTCACTGTTACCCAATTTTTTTCCACTCTCTGCATCCTACTAATAAGGTTAATGCTAATCCTCAGGAAAGTGATTCATTTCATCTTCTCGAGCTAATATCTTTCACTGTGTTATGAGGATGCAATTATATATAAAAATAATATTAATAATGTCTAAAAGTTGTAGTAAGGGATTCATTTGAGTCCTACTTGTTATTACAAAAAAGTTTTAATTCATGAAGTAGTCGTAAAAATAAGGAAATTAAAAATAGAACATTTACAAGATGCTAGAATGTTCAAGAAAATTTGAGTAAAATCTAGAGAATTCTAAAGGGTTTTAGAATATGCAAATTAGGTGTTAGCCTCTATAAAAATAGGTTTTGGGAAGAGAGAAATTAGTTGTTAACAGGATTGATGACATTATCAACTCTGGTCCGATTCGTGGATCTGTGCATTTGGCCAAAAGAATCTCTAAGAAAAGTTGCTGACCAACTAAAATCTGAAAAAGAACCTCATGGAACTATATGAGTAAATAGTTATTTTTGACTCTTTCATCGACCAAACTAATAATTATTCTTTATATACACATTTGAAGATTTTCAAAAGTATAGCACTTAAACATTGCATTCTTAATTGGGTAAAGATACTTGAAAATTTCCTTCCCCTTCATAACACTTCGCCTGCCTGTTTTTCTTTTTGAATGAAAAAATTGTAAATTTTGTATATATATCATTTTGTGTTTATTGTAAATTAGATATTTGTATGTGATTTAACGCTGAGTTTTGGTCAATCATTTTTTTTTTCCTTTTGTTTCACTTAAATTATATGAAGTGGAATTAAGCATGCTACTAGGAAAGTTGGTTCAATGCGTCATCCTAGACAATTTTTTGCTCCTAAATTTATCTTACATATTTATAAGTTTACCATTCATCCATATTGCTGCCACATGTACTGAGGAGAGAACTCACTACTAAACAGTAATGGTCAATAGAATAATGGTCAACTAGACAAGCTACATTAACCATGGCCCTTTGGATTACAGGCTTCATTAATTAAAAACAATTCTGTCCTTTGTCAGTTGGCAAAGCAAACAAATGAAAAAAATAAAAAAAGTGCTGAAGTAGTTTGATTATCATGTTTCATTTCTTTCACTTGAAATGGCAATCAATTCAATAAAGAACCCTTACAAAAAAGTCAAGGTATATATTAGTCAAAATATTGTATTAAAATCAACAAGAATGAAGATAATAGTTTGAATAATGGAAATATTTAATTTTGTATATAAGAAATACAATAACAATATAATGATAATTTTTTCTTGTAAAAGACTGTCTTTTACTCTTGTTATGAAATGCTAATGTTTCAACCTCATCATTTAACAAATGTGGCTCTATTGTCCTCAACTAACTTAAAATATTTCAAAGGAGTTTGGTGCTCCTTTGAAATATTTAGAGATTATTGATAAAACAAAAAGAAGAATCTGCAATGTTATTGGTCCTGACCTAACATCTCAACTTCAGTCACTTCCCTCATACCTGTACCTTTTCTATAAATACTTTCATGGTAATTATTCTGATGAACTTTTCTTTATGGTACCTAGACTTTATGAATTTAAGCACAGTACTCACCTGGCAATGAGGTCTCATCAATTTACAGATTATTTGGTTGGATGTAACTGTAGGTTCTATGCTAATAGTTTCTTTTCATGCTCTTCTCACTTGTGGAAGTCTCTTTCAGCTCCATGCTTTCTAATCAACTTTAATCTTCCAAAATTTAAATGTGGTTTCAGTTGTTATTGTTATCTACTGTCTTCTTGATTCTGCAATACTAGAATGGCAACAAGATCTCATCATTTTGCAATTGAAATGGCTAAATTCAACTGTAAGTTCTCTGCTAAACATTTCTTTTTTCAGTTCTGGCTCATGAAACTATTTTCTAACTTCTTCCTTTTGAATCATGCTTGATCTTCAGAAAATTAAATGCAATATCAATTGTTATCTTCTGTCGTTCTAATTTCTGTTCTTTTATTATTCTTGCTCCTTCATAATGTTTTTCTTTTTCTTATATTCTTTCACTCACATCACCCTTCTACAACTTAGTAACTTTGTTGCCTTACTTGGGGTGAAAAGCTTTAGAAAATATTGTTTGTTTATACTTTTTATTATTAGTTGTAGTAGAGGCAATAATTATCAGAATTTCTCAGGTGATGAATTTTCATTATTATATTTTCTTTTCTTTTCAACTTTATTTGTTTGCAAACTGTATAATAAATGCATTTGCAATTCTAACTAAAGTCAAAGCTTATTAAATTGCACATCTCTGAACTAATATTCTAACATTGTTGATGATAGTCATCAGTTTTTCCAACAGTCCAGCCTTTAGTTTAGGTAAATGTGACAGGAAATAGTAACAAGAAATATATGTTTTACCAATTTTTTGAAAAGGAAGAATCAGCTCAGTTTGAAAATCAGAAATATAAATCCAAGCTTTATCATGAAATAAAAATAGGCAACTTTATATCCCAATTTTAAAAGATCTGACTCCATGTATTATTAATTATTGACTAGTTTATCTTTCATCTTATTTATGTTACTTTTTTATTGCAGAAGATAAAAGGTAAGAAAGTAAAAGGAAACATATAAATTGATTTCTTCAGCCAATCAAATGAAGTATAAAGGCAAAGAATGCATCAGACAAATATTTTTACATGACTGTTCAAACAATACTAGGCCCAAGAACCACTCAAGGTAGAATGTTATATTTTTATATTAAAAAGAAGAAAGATGATGGTTGAATAATGTTTGGACTAAAGAAAATGATTAACTTCAAAATCTCAGACAATGCAGAAAGACCAAAGAATATATTATGCAAAATATTACATGACAAACAACAAAGATGAAGATAATAACCTGAATAATATTTGGAATAATAAAAATGATTCATTTCAAAACCTCAGATAATACAGAAAGACTAAAGTATATATTAGTCAAAATATTGTTATTAAAATCAACAAGGATGAAGATAATAGTTTGAATAATGGAAATATTTAATTTTGTATATAAAAAATATAATAATATAATGAGAATTTTTTCTTGTAAAAGATTGTCTTCTTTTACTCTTGTTATGAAATGCTAATGTTTCAACCTCATCATTTAACAAATATGGCTCTGTTTTCCTTACCTAACTTGAAATTGTAAGAAAATCATTAATTAAATGGTTCTTCACGTCTCAAAAGTTTTTTCTGGTTTATTGTGGCCTACATCAATCAGATTAAGGTAAGAAATTAAATCCCAGACTCCTTTACTTTATTGTTTTGTAAAAATAAAAGGAAAACCTCTGTAAATTTTTAAATTTTACACACACTGAAGATCACGCCCACTTTCTGTCAATCATTTAACATTCAGTGATAAACTCCTCCCACCTTTTACAGTGATTACCTTGTCTTTTTGTAAGTGTTCCTCATTGAATTGATTGCCATTGCAAGTAAAAGAAATGAAATAAGATAATCAAACTACTTCAGCACTTTTTTGTTTGTTTTTATTTGTTTGCTTTGCCAACTGTCAAAGGACAGAATTGTTTTTAACCAATGAGGCCTATAATTCAAAGGGTCATGGTCAATGTTGCTTGCCTAGTTGACCATTACTGTTTAGTAGTGAGTTCTCTCCTCATTTGGTCCTCCTTACAAATTTCAAAATTAATTTTGTTTTTTAATGTTCACTCAATACAAAGCTCAAAAACCACTAAAGATAGTTGTATGTATGAATTATGCATGTGACATGAACATAACAGCAGGCAGTAGGGAGTGAACATTATGAGGATATGGAGGACAACTGATCTAAAGATTGTTGCAGTTGAGAAAGCTTCCATGCAGAGCTGTTCCACAAAGCAGCTGTTCTTGGCTAAAATGCTCTCTGAGAATAAATTCTTCCTTACAATTGGAATACAGAAGAAATTAGAAGGATTTGATTCTGTGGACGTAGCATGGTGGATCTTAGCTATAAAGGTTTGAACCAGTGGAACTAAAGAATAGAGTTTTTGAAATATTTTCCGTGGAAATAGTAATCATATAGTGACAGGTTTGGGACATTGGGTTGGTGAGAAAGAGACCGCAGAAGTTAGTATGATAAATAATAAATATTTATTGCACTGCATGAACTGATAATGTAGATAATTTTACTTTAATAATTTGATTAAGAAGGGAATAAAATCTCCTTAGTAGCCATCCCCCACCCAACTCATCAATTTTCTGTGACTCTATTAGCTTGACTCAAATAATTTTAGTTTTTAGGAACCAATGGTCATGACCCCTACATCATCCTAATTAACTACTCCTTCCGAATTGCCATACGTGGTGATCATATCTCTTTTGAGAGATGACTAAGCAGATGGATTGACAAGGATAAATCTTCACAATTGATCCCAAATGTATCTCTCCTGAACCAAAGTATCTGATTTGGCCTCTATGAACCAGATTATACACTGCACTTTCTTTTGCAGTGATGGCATTTTTGCTAAAAGTCAAAGATCAATAATAAACACTTTTAACATCTACCTAAAAAATTATAAAAAAAAGAACAAATTATATATAAATAAAAACTTTAATAATATTTATTTAACGTGCAAATAAGATTGTTGATTGATTTCAACTCTAATGGATAAAACAAACTGTAGAACTTGTACGGATAATTTAGGGACACTATATATATTTGAATCAAATATAATTGAAGTTTATTTTTGAAGAATAAAGTTCATAAACAAAAACAGAAATTATTTTTAGGACTAAAGTTCAACTTAAACATTAATTTAATTCCCAAAAATATAACGGGCGTGCTGCTGAGTCATTAACAATGTTTTTAACAAAGATTCGTCAGAAAGTTTATCTTTTAAAAATTCGCGTGTTTTTTTTTTTGTTTTTTTTTCAGTCATCACCAGTTAGGTCTTCAGTCATCGCATATGTGTGGAGTGGGTAATTTTTTACTCTTAGCCCGATGGTACCTATACGGGTTTCCCCACACTAAAAAAAAAAGACCTCATGTCACAACAACGTCTCAGAGGAAGATGCGGTATTTATTTACACTACTGCTCCACTGGAGCGAGTTGTGACACAAGGTCGATTTTTAACATAGGTTACTGGCCAAATATTAGCTAGCCCCCACTCACATGGCAACTGGATAAAGCTTATCATGACAGGTCTTAACATTTGGAGTGCGCGTAAGAAAATTGCGTTTACAACATTCTCAGAAATATAATAATTTGCATAACAATTCAAAAAATCATATTTTAATAAACATTTAGATGTGAATTATTTATTTTTTATTCAAATTTTTAAAACTGCCGTGTATAAACGTTTGCTGCCGTGTATAAATGTTTGCTGATACTTTTTTAATTTTAATTCATTCATTATCTAAACTTATTTATAAATGGAACTTTGTCTGTGTGTGTGTGTGTGTGTGTGTGTGTGTGTGTGTGTGTGTGTGTGTGTGTGTCCGTTACCTATAGACTCCGAAACAGCTGAACCGATTTTCTTGAAAATTTACACAGTTGTACTATAAGCGTCTGCGAGTGTTCTTAGCAAGGTTTTGTGTCGAGGTACCCCCGATAAATATCGATAATCGATAATCGAAAAAATCGGGTTATAGAAGGAGTGGTGCGATTTTAATCAAATTTGATCCACTCATAGACAAAGACATAAGAAATGATATTCAGAAGTTTCAAGTTTGCAGTTCTTACAATAGTGCAGAAAATTTGATATTGATACCAGGAAATCAAAATTTGACTTACATCCATTCATTTTTCTTTCAGTCTACGGTTTCGCTTTAACTGGAAACAACTATTGCTTTTTAGTCTTTCGTGCCAACGTCCAAAGAGTCTGAGCTCCAGGACCATGGATTAGTTTTAAAGCTTTCATTACACCCGAGCAACGCCGGGTTATACTGCTAGTGTTTGTATAGAAAGAATTAATATATGACTTGTGAGAAAGCGGTCGTAAGAAAGAAAATCTATAGTATTCAAAAGCTTTTTTTCTTTTGTCATCCGATATTTCACATTTTTACAAATTAGTCGAACGGAGTAGGAAAAATATATGGAATTATCTAAGGAAATGAAAGTAATTTGTTAATTTAGATTTTCTTAAAACTGTACCAAATTATTTAAACAAGTGAAAAACCGGTAAGTTTGTCAAATTATTATTTTTATTAATATGAAGAATATTCAAATTTTTCTCTCATTGTTAGTTTTAGACTAGAAAAACCATGTGAACTTGGCATTATTACAAAAAGAAATTTAGAAAAATATTTCTTACTGAAAATGTTTATACACAAATCTTAAAGGGGTAATATAGCAATCTAACTGATATTTTGATAGTAATTGTAAAATATACATTGATATGATTGCTCTTGGGAAAGATAGTCAAATGATTTCTCCTTGTTTCCCCATGAGACAGAAAACATAACTGAAATTCTCATGGACCTAAAATATTTTGTGTTTATATAGTAACAACGATTATCGTAAGTACACGAATTACTACAGATTGCCTTTGGTTGGGAAAGACAGTCAAATGATTTCTCCTTGTTTCCCCATGAGACTGAAGACACGACGGAAATTCTCATGAATCTAAAATATTATGTGTTATATATATATATATATATATATATATATATATATATATATATATATATCGGTCGAGTTTCGATCTTAGCTTGGAGCAATCGGTTGTCTCGCTGCACTGATGAGCTCTCAAACAGGCCTCTATGTGAATGACTATATCTTTATAAGTGTGTGTGTGTGTGTGTGTGTGTGTGTGTGTGTGTGTGTGTGTGTGTGTGTGCCAGGAAGAAAGTTAGCTATTATTCCCAAACAGAAATGAATTACTGAATGAAAGAACAAAAATTATGACAAAGTGTAACCAAACCATAAAATATCTAGGTTCATACAACCATCGATGAAAAGATTCTAATTAATTTCTTCCAATTTTGAAAACTGCACGTTCAAAAATCGCCGTTACGTGAGCGTTCAAAAAAATCGCCATTACATGAGCGTTCTTAAAAAAACGGTAAAATCAGTTATTGCAAATCGCCTGAAAACACCACTCATGGTAGAAATCTAGGCCGCGTAATAACTCCTTTACAAATGAAGAATATATATATATATATATATATATATATATATATGTTCTCTGGTTACAGCGTAGAACGCCCGTCCGAATCGGTTATCGGATAGAACACTCTCACTACTCGCGTTGTTTTACATTTCGTAAAATACATTACACGCTATAAAATCGGCATTTCTCTGCCGTTGCGACTATTGCCTGGTGGGTGAATATGCGACTTTTGTTTCAGGTAAACGGTTTTCAGGCAAACGATTAATCTAGCTGAAAAGCTGTGATACAGCGAAACAGGCCAGTTTGCCAATAGATTATATATATATATATATATATATATATATATCGGCTACTGACGGGTGTTTACATTGTGTATATTACACACTAAAAGCTTCCTTCCTCCACCGAGCGCCCATAGCTTAGAGGTAGAATGATGTCAATCCTGGCTAGAAGCAATCGGTTGTCTAACTGTGCTGATGAGCTGTGATACAGCGAAACAGGACTGTCTGCTAATGACTATATATATATATATATATATATATATATATATATATATATACATATATATATATATAGTGACAACGAATCGTTACGACTAGTAGTTATACGGGTCTAGAACGAGGAAGGTGGCGTGGTTCAGCTCCTGGTTGTATGCCATATTGAATTGTTGGTGTGTGAATGCTTATTTACGGAAACTTGTGGTTATGTTCCAAGTTACACTGATATATATATATATATATATATATATATATATATATATATATAGCTTAGGGGACGGGTTTTGGCGGCGATTATACATATTATATTAATAGCCGATATATAATAGCTCAAAATATAATTAATATCGTTGCTGTAAGTTCTACCGAGGCTAAAACAGAGTTTTCTATGACGAGCATAATTTTTTTCTCACAAAAGAAAATGTTTTGAAGTTAAAAATATAGCAAATCTTTTAGTCTTTCATTTGATCTTTGGACTGCAGCAACTCAATTCGAATATGGCTAAGAAATTATAACACACCAGTTGACATTCGAGTAAAAATGCATCCGACTTCTAAACAGATATTTGATGAGAACAGAATTTCAATCTGGAATTTTTTAAATAAAAAAATGGTTTTTATTAAATTATCAGAATGGTTTAATTCTTTTTAATTCTACAAAGGGATTTGTTTCCATTCTCAACTTGAAAAGAAAATAAGCAGAATAGGTTCCTAAAGATTTCCTGCCTTTATAGAACCGGTTCCTGGAAATTAAAGTTGCCAATATTTCATATATGTGTGTGTACTTTTAACGTAACATTTCTATCCATTTTATTTATTTATTTATCGAAATCTCAAACATTATGGAGAATAAAGACTGTGTTTTTCTTCCTAAAGCCAGTGTTTGTTTCAGACAACAAAGGATACATTAGAAAATCTCTTAAGAACAGTGTTCCTGTTCACCTGAACATAGCACTGAAGTAACTGCTACAAATCTATCTGGTTTTTATGATGCTGACGGCTTTGGCAAATTCCTTAGCAAAATCATAGGTTTTCCCCCCCAAGGAATCAGATAGCGAAAAGATTTGCCAAGTTTCTAATTAATCCTTCTACACTCATGGGCCAAGCATTCAATTCTGTCAGCTTTTGATGACAAAAGTCCGTTTTCCAGGATGTGGTAAGTTAAGATGCCCAATTCTTATCAGCGTAAGTTATCATTATTATTATTATTATTATTATTATCAGAATGGCAGCGTGTTGAACAAAATATCTGACAGTGCAGAAGTCACTCTCTCTCTCTCTCTCTCTCTCTCTCTCTCTAGGTTCTTCTACAAACACCTTTATGTTTAGCGATTTTAATGCTCATAAACGACCAACTGTTGTACACTTGTATGTCTTTTAGTCTACCAACTGGTATGTCAACCCACATATATATCTTGGTCAGGGGCATCGATGTGGTAAAATATAATTTGTCTCGGTAGATCTATTATGACTGAGTTAGATCCTCACTGAGTGGTCCATATATTCAACCTTGTGTCACATCTAAGCAATGCTTACTAAATCAGTTTTGGTTAACTTATAAACTTTCCAGCCGACTGTTATATGTATATATGGCGGGAGAGAGAGAGAGAGAGAGAGAGCGAGAGAGAGAGAGAGAGAGAGAGAGAGAGTGAGCTGAAAAGTTCTTGGTTTGACCCACTTCTCCAAGACTGACCAAATGCTAGAATTCTTTTTGTATCAAAATGTATGTAGAATTTTTCTTGATCAGGCCGATAATTTTTCAACACATTTTCATGTATATATTTTAAAATCTCTCTCTCTCTCTATATATATATATATATATATTGCTTGACTCTTTCATGAGTTCTCAAATGATTTCTTAAACCTGCATTTCTTCGAGGCAAACAGGCAAATTTAACATACTCGTCCTGTGCTAATATATATATATATATATATATATATACAGACAGAAAATCTAAGTGAGAGCCAACAAACCTACCTAGGTTTGTTGGATCTCACTTTCGTCTTGGGTTTTTTTTCTTTCCTACGAGTATTTGACTTTTGTTCATGTACTTCGTTTGTTTCTTTTTTTACTTCCCCTCATTTTCCATCCGAGTTCGTTCTCGGTGGGTTTTTCAAGACGAACTTAAATATAGTATAACAATCACTAGTTTTAGCAGAATTATTTTTGTTACTATTAATATTGTTATAATTATTATCGTTATTATCATATATATATATATATAGTGAGAGTGGCAGAGAGATCTGATGGTATACCTGTCATAGTTCTTAAGAAGTGTGCTCATGAACTAACTCATGTTATATCTAAACTGTATAATAAATGCCTTGCTGCCTCTTGCTTTACTGCTTGTTAGAAATCCTCACCTGTTGTTAAAGTCTTTTAAGAACTCAGGTAAACCTTCATTTAGACAATCCATATGGTTTTTCGTTTTTTTTAGACAACTGCTGATGTATTGACGATTATCGCAGAATGTGTTTATGAAGCGTTAGATAAGAATCGTGCAGCACGGGCTTGGACATCTCAAAACCGATCGACAGGTCTTCTTTAAAAGTTTGAAAAGTTACGTGTCTCTGGACAAATTTTTAACCTAGTTTTTTTATTTTTATAATCATTTCACCTCAAGGCAGTACAGCCATTGTTGCGCGTCGTCGTTCTGCGACCTCAGCCGAAATAGAACTCAATACACCCCTCCAGTATTCCCTGTGCATTTGGAATCCTGGCGCAGTTTATAGCGAAATTCATAATCTTGTCAAATAGCTGAATACTTGATGCTTTGCCAGGGCTACCAAGAGTGTTTTTATTGTGACACCAACACTGAATGGGTTGCCTCCATGCCCCATCCTGTTATTTAACCCATAACTGGAAGGAAGTGACGGATTCATACCTTTCCCAAGGGTACCAGTGCTTAAGTGAATGCAGGGTACTCAATTGGAATTCAAACTCAGCTCACTGATTTCTCTTTCCAAGCCGACATCCACTGTACCACAACACACATCCGTCACTGAACGCTTACAGCGCCTGGTATTCCCAAGCGGTCACCCATCTAAGTACTGACCAGGCTCACGTTGCTTAACTTCGGTGATCGAACGAGAACCGGTATATTCAACGTGATATGCCGTAAAAATAAGTGCCGTAAGTGTGAGAAAAAAAGCTAAGTACAATATATGTTGAAGAAAGAGCAAGAGAAGGGCGGAAATCAAGGAGATAGAAGATAGCAATTGACGTTGCATTTAAACTTTTGGAAATTATAGCTATTAAGGACACAGGGAAACGGAAGGGAGTTCCACAGACGGGAAGTACGAGAAAAGAAATTGTTGAAATACAAGAGGCGGTTACATCTAACTATATCGATGGTAAACGGGTGGGACCTTGATAACAATCTAGTAGAACGCGTAAATACATGTTGTCGGGGCATCAGGACAAAAAGCTTGTCAGAGTAGTAGCCATAAAAATACTTGTAGAAAAGACACAGAGAAGCCACATCACATCAGTGAGAAATTGACTGAAAACAGGCGGCCAAGTCAGGCTTGATTCCATTGCAGATACTTCTTTGGATTTTGTCGAGATCCATGAGATGAATAGCAGAAGCCCCAGACTAGATATGGCAATAGCAATCAATGCAAGGACGAATGGTAGATTTAAAAATGTGCAAAATGGATTCTGACATGAAAAATCCAGACCTGACACAGTAACCCAACCTTCCTAGCACTAGATGCAGCTGTAGATTGATCAAGTCTTTCTTATTAAATCCCGTAGGTGTTCCATAGGGATCCATCCTCGTTTTTAATTTTCACTAACGATCTTTCCGGTGGCACCGGCTTTCAACTTGGTATCTCTGTTGGTGACACAACCATTTATTCCCGTATTGATAATAAGTGTGATAAGTTCGATAAAATCAAATTGACATCTGATGTCATAAACGCCCTCCAGTCTGTTGTTAAACGAGGCAAAGAATGGCTTGATAATTTTAACCCTAAGCTAAACAAAACTGCACTATTGATCATCTGAGAGACCAATCTCTGCTTTCCATCAGCACGCTAACCTCCATGAGAGTGACTCGTTACGCCTTCTCGGGCTCACCTTCTCGGCTAACATGAAGTGGAAAGACCGTATTGAATCAGTTGCTGACTAGTTGGTTCACTGTATCGTGCAAAATCGTATTACCCTTTGTATTGCTAATGATGTAGGACATATGAAAACTTAAATAAAATTTTAATAAAACCATAAAAATATAGATTTACTTCTTTCTAATCTTTTTACAAATTATTTCTATCGCAAATAGAATATTGCTGCAACATATGGCATGGTATTTCTGCTATATATTTAGAGATTCTTGTTAAAATCCAAATAAGAATCAGCAATATTATTTGTCCTAACCCGGCGTCTCAGCCTTAGCCACTTTCCCTCCGCCGTAAAGGTGCCTCCCTGTGCCTTTTCTATTAATACTTTCATGCTAATTGTTCGGATGAGCTCTTCACAGTGTTACATAGACATGAATTAGAGCGAAGTACTCGTCTAGCTCCGAAGTCACTCCAATTTAAAATCGAGTTGACTAGATGCAACCGTAATTTCTATGCTAACTGTTCCTTTTCACACAATTCTCGCATATGAAGCTTTTCCAGCTCCATGCTTTCCAGAATCCAGAATTAATCTTCAGAAATTTAGGCCGTGTCAATCTCTGTCTATTGTATTTCCGGTAATCTTTTATTGTTCTCGCTCATTAGTAATGTTCCTGTTTTCTAATTCTTCAACACCCTGATATATATATTTGCATTTTTATTTGTTTAACATTATTATTTTTTTTTATGGATACTCGTATTTGATTGAAAAGTTTGTATATCTTATATATATATATATATATATATATATAGTTAAACAGTACATTATAATTTCCACTGGCCTTATTCGTTTGTAAAATATCTTCCGATATACACCCAATTGATACACTCTCTCTTTCTCTCATTCTCTCTCTCTCTCTCTCTCTCTCTCTATATATATATATATATATGTGTGTGTGTGTGTGTGTGTGTGTGTGTGTGTGTGTGGTGTCCATAAAGTTCGTGTGCGCTTTAAAAAATTTATAACTTTATTTATATTTGCGATAGAAATAATTTGTAAAAAGGATTAGAAAGAAGTAAATCTTTATTGTTTATGGTTTTATTAAAGCTTTATTTAAGTTTTCATATGTCTTACATCATTAGCAATACAAAGGGTAATATGATTTTGACAACTGATTTACAGTAATGCCTGAAATCACATTAGTTATTTTAGCTTTCAAATTTTCAAATGAACTAGGTTTGGTTGCATACACAATTGTTTTCACATGTCAGTTGAAGCCATGGATCATCAAATTGATTCTGAAAAGAGAAAATATTTTTTTAATTATCTAAAAATTATAGCAAATTTTGCGGTAAAGAATTATTCAAAAACTATACTTAAAACTCGGTATAATAAACGTTTTTACAGATTATTTCTATCACAAATACAAATAAAGTTATAATTTTTTAAAGCGCACATGAACTTTATGGACCCCCCATATATATATATATATATATATATATATATATATATATATATAAGTCGTGTCAAAAATATTTTACAAACTTTTGGACCGTGTTATTCGCGCCAAAAGAAGAACAAAAGTTCATATAAACCTATGTCCGCAAATCTTCTATTTTTGAGTTGTTAATTTTAAAGTAAGTTTACGGTAGATGGCGCTGTGTTGCCATGTAGTCTACATTTCTCATACATTTTGTACACATTCGTGGCTAACCTGTTTTTAACATTTAGTGCGTGTAGTAATGAGTTAACTGAGAAGTGTTTCGTTTAACAATGGCGGATTATCCATATCGTGAGTATGCAAGTAGTATTTTTATATGCGGCCACACGAATGGCGAGGCTGTACGGCTATATCAGATTCCGTTTCCAGACCGAAGGCAGCCGATCTATTCAATATTTGTGGCTGTTTATTGTTGCTTTCCTAATGCAGGATCCGTGGCACCACAAACTATGGATCGAGGAAGACCAAGATCAACTCGAGCGTCTGACCACGAAGAACACATTCTACAGGCTATTGGAGATGATCCAGGCCTCAGCATATGTCAAATAACCCTATCGTACATCTTAAAGTACCGCATGGAAAGCACTTTAAGAGCAGCTCTTGTATCTGTATTATTTTAACGTGTGCAGTGTCTTTCGCTCTCGAGAACTTTTGCAATGTTTTATTGCAGAAACTGATGATCAGTTCTTTGTCTCTCCAGTTTTGTTAACGGATGAGGTAACATTTGGAAAAGATGGAATAACAAATTCACACAATCCACATTTGTGGGCAGATCAGAACCCCTTTTGGTACAATATAGGCAAGATACTAGCATCAGTTTATGATTAATGTAAGTGGTGGAATTGTAGGTGACTGTCTGGAAGGTCCATATGTTCTTCCAGCACATCTTACAGGAGCTGTCAACAGGGACTTTATCACAAAAACACTTCCAGACATGCTAGAGTATGTATAATACGAAGACGCATGGTGTTCATATATAATAGGACTACAGCACATTTTAGTTACATTGTTCGCAATGCACCGACTGACATCTACCATGAAATATGAATAGGTAGGGAAGTACCCGCTCCCTGGCTTGCGCATTCTCTAGAACTGACTCCTTTAGATTTTTGTCTCGTTCATGCAACAGACATTAATAATGCAGAGGCACTTCATCAACATGTCATGGGGGATTTTTTTTTTAATCATATCACCCCGAGCAAGGCGGTAACGCCACTGATGTGCAGGGGGCTACGTAGGAGTGAAAAGATTTGAAAAAGAGAAAACCGGAAACCACATCCTAGACAGGGAACAAGGGATGAGCCTCTACACCTGTACAATAGACGTGGGTGGAGTGTGAACCGGGCGATAGTTCAGTCTATCTACTCCAAAGTTTAGTCTATCTACTCCAAAAGTTTAGTCTATCTACTCCAAAAGTCTCTCTACTCCAAAGTAGAATGTGAACCCATTTGACAACGTGTGGGATTATTGGAGAGGGTCTGCCAGTCAATGTTATGACTAGTACATATGTGAGTAGAAGCAAGCGGAGGACATTTTGAACATTTGTTATGAGTTGCTGTGTTTGGGTACAACGATGACCTTTTGAACATGATTAGATGGACATTTTACCTTGTTTTGGTGCCAGTAGCACGTCCATAAAGTTTGTAAAAGTATTTTTGGATTGTACATTTAAGAGTGTACTGTAAACTTTAAACTTAATACATAAAAAACGAAGGATTTGCGGACATATGTTTATATGGAATTTTGTCCTTGTTTTGGTGTGAGCAATCCGCTCCCAAAGTTTTTAAAAGTAGTTTTGATACACGGGCACACACATGCACACACACTCTCTCTTTCTCTCTCTTCTCTCTCTCTCTCTCTCTCTCTATATATATATATATATATATACTAACACAAATTTTAATAAATTCAACTTCAATAAATTCAACTAAAACGCAAGGAGTTACTGAGTGTTATAAAATGTGAGAGAAAAAGAACACTATTAAAACAGAAATTAAGAAAACAGAAGATACCGACTAACATTGTATTTAAATTTTCGCCGATCAATGTTGGTTGGAAAGCAAAAGGTCAGAAGTGAGTTCCACAAGAGAGGCGTGCGAGAGAAGAAACTGTTAGCATAGATGTAACACAAACTCGTGTTTGCCCACACACGCGCGCACACACACACGCTCGTGCGCACACATACATATATTGTTTTGTGTTGATGGTCTCTCGGAATGGAGTTAAAATTTTTACTGTAGCTTTAGCTAATTTGTGGGGAGCATTGTTGATTCCGGACACAATAAATGTGGTAGGTAAGTTGGAGTTGTACATTTGGGGTAAGTTGCATGATGTTAAATGGTGGAGAAATATTCTAGTAATCTGGTCCAAGAACTTTTTCATTTTTTAATAGTTTCTTAAATGTCTTTTTTTAATCATTTCACCCCAAACAAGGCATTCCACTGCCACTATTGCACATGGGGCTACATAGGGGAAGGTAAAGAGAAGAAGTGGTTAGAGATGTTAGAGGGAAGGTGATAGATGGGTAAGGATACGGGATTATGTATACATTACTCAGTACTAGTAGGGAAGTCGGATGTGGTACTCAAGATGTGTCAAGTACAAAGTTGGAAGAGAATTTGCGAGCAAAGCACTCAGCCTTGTCCGCTGTGTATGTGAGAACCTCAAAAATGAGAGATAAGTTACTACGTTACATTCAGACTATGAGGATAAAGTAACAACAGCAGAGACATCATACCCTTGAAAATGGCCGGAGAAGTGACCGAAAGCGTCTTAGACGATAATTATGTAAAATTCTTACATTCCTTTTCTTCTGAAAAACAGATGCTGAAAAAAGATTGATAGAAACTTAATAAAATCTTCCTTGTCGGCAGTATTCAACTACACATATATATATATATATATATATATATATATATATATATATATATAGCTGAATACGGCAGACAAGGAAGACTAGATAGATAGATAGATAGATAGATAGATAGATAGATAGATAGATAGATAGATAGATCGTGATTTCTCTTTAATATTCAAACTATTCTTACATGTGTCTGTCTTTCTCTACTAAATTCGGTTAGCTATCTTTTATTTGTCTACTTCTGCCATTCCTCTCCTGACTGTTTCGTGCTAGACAACATTTCTGACAATATAGACAAGGCCATTTCCTCTCATCCGTTCGCTAATATATTTGCGTTCGGTGATTTTAATGCCCACTATGCCAACTGGCTGGAAAACTGTCTCAGATCTTGCTGATATCCATATTGAGCTATTACTTGTCACCAGTTGCCCAGAGTTTATTGATGGGATTCATTTGCTTTTACGGTTTATCAACCCTTTTCACGTTATTTAAAGCCAGATAAGATATTTCGCTTCCGTCAGCCTATCTAATGTTATTAGAGGCTGCTAAAAAAACTTTTAAAATTTATTCAGATATTTTCATTAGTCTAAAATTTTGAATCCCGTTTATCAGTTATCCTTTCCTTAATCCTCCTAATTATCTTTCACTTTCACTTTCACTTCCTGTAAGTCCCTGCTCACAAGTAGCATTTCCGCCGCAAGTCGAGCCGAGAATAAGGCCTTGTGGGGTGCTTACATGAACTTCAGAAAACTGGACATTTATAAAAAAAAAAACAACAAACTTCATGGCCATGCCTGAGAGGAAGGACTGCATAAATCAGATGGAGACTTTGTGGAAAATTTCTCTATGCCACACATTGTTAAAAGCCTTTGCGATATCTTAGACAATTGTTCTGTTCACAAAGCTTCTGTCAAGTACAATAGATCCAAATATTTATTGTATAATTATCAATTTTACTCGTATATCAGTGGCTTATGGTTTATGGTTACAGCGATATTTCTACCTCTCAATAAATATTTGGAAGGTTTAACTGCCAGATAGAGGGCGAGTAATTACTAAAATTGTTTGCTGATTTGACTGATGTGGAACGGCGCCTACTACGCCATCAGACGCGTCTGTGGTCAGTATTAACTTAGCGTTTGGGTGTTATGAGAACTTTTACGGTATGCTTTGTATTTGTAAAGGCTGTTGTCATTGCAACGTTACATTTGATATTTTTAAAATTCGTTTTGACAAGATCAGTTAATGGTTGCAATGTCTGTGAACAGTTTGTAATTAAATGTTATAAAGTTGTATGAAACAACGAAGTTTTCGTGTCTTTGTTGGCAATTAGGAAATTGTGTATTGCTTCGGGAATAAGTGTTATTCCAGTTTTGTCACTGATATTGTCCAAGGAACCATAGTTTGTGCATGCTAAATACATATTTACGAATATCGATTTTTGAGTTCAACGATCAGCGTTGTAGGATTTATTTCTAAGTTTTATGTAATTCTATTTTGCTTGTTACTAGAAATGTGCATTGTGGTGTAATGGATATTGGCTTGAAAAGAAAAATCGGAGTGCCGAGTTCGAATTCCAATCGAATTCGTTTCATTCACTGACGCTCAAATAATCTTTGGAAAAGTATTAATCCGTCTCTTCTCCCTCCAGTTATGTGTTGAATAGCTGGACAGATTGGGCATTATATCCTTGGTTAGCAATCGGTCTAATGATAACCTACTACGGGAAAATCTTTAGCTTAGTCAGTCATGTTTCGAAAGAGATATGACTGCCTACACGTTTATCACGTATGGTAATTACCTGACTGACTAGAAAGTCATCAGTGAATGCTTAAATGTAAAACAGGCCTCTTAAAACATTGTCCATCAGTCTTTGTTTACGCAAACCAAAGGTCATTCTGGTGGTTCCAAAAAGTCGTACTGGCAACATTTCCGATATTTTCTTAAGCCATTGGTTTTTGGTAACATTAATGATATAATTCGTTCCCGTTCCCTTATAAGAGAATATTCGGTATTTGTTGACTGACAGTTGATATTTATAAAATCCTTCTCTTAAAGTGTTTTTTCTTTAATCGGTATCACCTCATGAAAGGTAGTTACGACACTAAGATGCTTTAATGTGGAATAATTAGGAACAGAAACATTAATAATGAGCGGAAAATGAAGAGTAATCAGTAGAACAGTAGACAGCAATTGAGCTTGCATTTAAATTTTTGCAGATTAAAGTTGGCTGGAAAGCATGGAACCGGAAGGGGTTTCCACAAGCGATAAAAGAAACTGTCAACATTGAACTTACGGCTACATCTAATGAGATCTCGACCCCAGTCTAGTACTGAGCTTAAATTTAAAAAGTCTAGGTACCATAATGAAGAGATCATCCTAACAATTACCATGAACGTATTTATAGAAAAGGCACAGCGTGGCAAACTTATGGCGGTAGAAAAGGGACTGAATCCGATCCACCAGACCATGACCAATAATATTGCTGATTTTACTTTGGATTTTATCAAGGAGCTCAAGATAAATAACACGGGCACCGTACCATATGTGGCAGAGATATTCTAAGCATGGGTGAATGGTAGACTTATAGATTATAGGATAGATTTTGGACAGAAAAATTGTCTCGCACTACAATGGACCAAATCTCTTAGAAGATAATCTCGCAATGGATTTAATATTGTTTTTCCATTTCATGTCAGCTAAGAACGTTAGTTTGAAAAGGCGTAACGAGTCACTTTCCTGAATATTAATATCAGTCATGCCGATGGATGGCAGAAAAGGGCCTCTCAGAGGATTAATGGAGAGAATTTTAGTTCTGTATGTCTTAAGGTTAACAAACCACTTTTGCTCCAGTTAAAACAGACTTGAGGTCGTTTGGAACATCGATTATCATTTTGGCCTTGTCGGACTGATCAGCCGTACTATCGAGGCAGGAGTAAATGGTTGTTTTATCAGCGTAAATGCCAAGTTGAGAACTGATGTCATCAGGAAGGTCATTAATTTTAGGTTTTTCATGTTCGCCGTTATTGCTCTTTCTAGTACGCCAGGGATGTCATTCCTTGCTTTTGTTTAAGATAGTCTAGAATGTCAACATATTGACTATGTCATTATTTTCTCATCGATTGAAATGTACTAACCATTTTAATTGTTCTTGCTGCTGGAAATTTTTATTGGGTAAAATGCCTTACTATTTTATAGCGACATAGCATGAAACCCAAAAGTAGAACAGTCAGCTTCAAGACCCACAGTTTGCATTTACTTGTATCTATTTTTACTCATCGATCTGAGAAAACGTTTATTTAGCTGATAGTTTAATCATTTCCAAAGGGGTTGGAAGTCAAGCCTGAAATTTTTTTAGAGCCTAAATCTAACTAGGTTGTTTAAGAACATGACTTTAGTTCTTAAGCTAATCTTTTGGTTTATAGCCTCATTTTAAGATAAGCTTGAATTCATTCCTCCCTAAACCTATTTTCTTGATATTTTTACGAAGTACGTATGCACAAAATCTGTTGAAAAATGATGCGCTTTGTAAATCTATAGAAAATTTATTGATGTACGGAAATGGGTAACTTTCCAGTGTTGTTATATCATTTTGTCGCTGTTTGCCTCCGGTTTTCTTGCCTTCTGTGTGTCCTGTGAATATCAAATTTTCATGTATCCCAACTATTTCAACTGTCTTTCTCGTTCCAAGTGTATGTCCTTATTGTTCCTATTTTCCTTAAAACTTCCTCGTTGCTAACATGTTCTGTCCATGGTATTCTCAGCATCCTGCTTTAGAACCATATATCTGTTGTTTCAAGAGTCTTCCTCTGTTAGGAAAGTATATTCATTCACAACCTTTAACTTTTTTTGTTTTTTAATATTTTGCTTAACTTATGAAGTCATATTTTGCTATTCCAGTACACTTTCGAATTGCCGTGTTACAATTTCATAATCTTTTAAAATACTTCCAAGAATGCGTTCTGGGATACTGTCAGTTATCTGAAAGAATTCTTGTGCTTAAACTGAAAGGAGAGATCCTACACATAGTTATTGTAATGGTATACGCTCCGACAACAGAAAGTACAGAAGAATAAATCGAATCTTTCTACTCCATATTAGAGAACGCTAAAGCTCAGTGAATGCCAAAGTTTGTCAACAGAGGGAAGGAGAAACGGTTGGCAATTGCGGACTGGGAAATAGCAATGACTGCGGAGAGAAATGGGTCTAATGGTGCACAGCAAATGACGTCGGAAGAGTTTTTAAGAAGTCGGAAGAGTGTTCCACAAGCGAGAAGTGAAATAGTAGAAACTGTTAGCATAGAACTTACGGTTACATATAGCCATTTCAACTGTAAAATAACTAGAGATTGAAACCAATCTAGTACTTTCGTTTTCCGATTCAATAAGAAAGACCGAATTAGTGCAAAAATTCATTCAGAAATACCAGTATCTTTCAACTTGTGAAGAAAACTTATCTGACTTTGTCGAGTCGATCAGACTTACATATATACCGAGTTGAATGCTGATGATACGGGGAAAGTCATTTGTGAAAATGAGGAACAACATAGGTCCAATAATAGAGCCCTTAGTCAGTCAATTAAGGGACATACGTGATATACGCTTGGACGATCATATCTCGAAAGAGACATGAGTGACTGGGCAGAAGATTATCCCGCAGTAGGTTAACGTTTCTTTCTGCTGCAGACTGGTTGCCGGCTAAGGCTATAGAACCCAATATGTCCAGTTATTTAACCCATAACTGGATGGAAGAGACGGATTAATACCTTTCCCAAGGGTATTTCCGAATAAGTGAATGCAAGGAATTCAACTGGAATTCGAACTCGGCTCTCCGATTTCTCGTCCCGAGCCGATATCCATTACAACACAACGCACATCCGCAAAACGATTTAGAAGAATGGTCAATCAAGACAACTTTTATTTCGCGGTTTGATAAGAAAGACTGAATCAGTTAAAAATCGCCCAGAACTATGAAAACCTTCCAGCTTGTGAAGAAGACCAGTATGCAAAACATTGTTAATCGCCTTCGAGATGTCCAAAGCAATGGCCCGATCTTCACCATTCTTATGTAAAAACCTGATTGACTCTTTCAGCAATAATACATCAGCAGTTAATCTATAGAACTGAAAACTATATTCCTTACGTTATCTTAATTCCTGTTCTTTTATTGTTCTCTCTTTTTAATAGATATATATATATATTTTTTTTTGTGCTTTTATTTCTTTGCTTGTGTAACTCACTCATACCAAAATGATGAGGAGATAATATATTCTTCTTGACGCCCTTTTCTATTTCTATATACTTTTTCGATTCCTTTTCAATCTGTATGCAGCCAATTTAAGCCCAGTAAGTATCACTCAGGGTTTTGTATATTTTAGCGCTTCTTTGCCGCGGATTGTTACGTTAGCCTGCAAAATATAGCAACCAAGATTAGGACACTCAAAGTTTGGGATTCAAATAAAACAATGACATAAAACAACAATACGTTAATCAGACAAACGATAACAGCCAAGATGACACTCAAAGTGTTAAATTCAAATGAAACAATGACATTAAAACAATAAGTTATTCACAAAAAATAATAGAAGATAAAATAAGGACACTGAAAGTGTTAAATTCAAATAAAACTATGACAATGAAACAATACGTAAATTACCCAAACTATAGCAACCAAGATGGAGACACTCAAAGTGTTAAATTCAAATGAAACAATGACATTAAAACCGACAGAAGAGATTATCGTTTTTTGAATAGCTAAAAAAGATGTCCTTTAAAATCTGTCTTTTTAATATCTTTTGTATTTGTTTGAATTATTAATTTACAAAAAAATATTTCTCACTGTTTTTCATTCGTGTGAACGTCTCTTCGCAAATTTAAAACTCATGTACAGAAATCAAAATACTTTCTTGAACAAATAATCAATATTAATTTTTTCACATATTTTGACGTTATTTTTGTTCTTGTAAATTTTAAAAATTATTTCCAACCTAATAATAAACAGGTGGTATTAAAAAAAAAAGTGATATTACTAATTGAAACTTGGACGATAATGACGTTTTATTTTTAGTTTATTCTGTTTTATTCTTTTGCAAAATTCAAATAATTCTTTTCAAAAAGATTTTTGAAAGGAGTTCCAGACTCTGAAAAATTAATTCTCTCCTGTTCTATTTCAGTGCATGACTGTGTATGTGCGTGTGCTTATGTATTTGTATGTGTGAGTGTGTATATGTATGCGTGTATATGTATGTATGTTTGTGTATTTGTGTGTGTGCTTGTATGCGTGTTTTTATGAGTGTGTATGTGTGAGTGTCTGTATGTGTGCGTGTATATGTATGTAAGAGAGCATGTAGGCGTAATTCACTGTGTGAGTATGTGACTGTATGAGTGTGTGCGTTTGTGTGTGTTTATTTTGGACCTTTATTTCTTCGAATTTACAAATAAATATGAGATTATTAATTGGCACCGATGATGTTTCTTGTCTTTCTAAATGAGGTTTTTCCATCCTAATTTAACAATCTCCCTACTCTCTCCCTCCCACAAGACAGACAAAAGTATGAAAAAAATGATAAAAATAATGAACGAGAAAATTTCAATTTTAGCCTAGTCTAAACTTTCATAAAGTGATTTGTTAAAATATTTATTTTTCTTAATTTTCTAAATTTTTCTGTATGGTCAAGACAATATGTCTTTCTGCCGACGAGCCTGTGCGTCTGTGTTCATACGTAGGTTATATCCACTTAACAAAAGTACATATAAAAGCTTTACTTTCATGCAAAAGTCTTTATTAAAAGAATAAATAAAAGACGTGTAATTTTTGTTCATGAAACCTTTTAATATAAAAAGAAAAAATAAGCTACTCAGGTCATTTGCGCTTAGTCCACTTCCAGTTGCCTCCCTTTGGACCCCACACACATTTTTTCAGTCTGCAATGCTCTCTTAAAGAACCACAATCAGCTGTCTTGTTTTGCCTAATATATTTCATCTAATATAGATTTTCAGTGACTGTTTTATCTTTGGGAAAAACCATAAATTGAAAAGAGTTATGAGCCCTTAGAGTGAAACTCTGACGACTATGAAATTAATGAAGCTTTATTCTTTGGGGCCCCTAATCCCAGAGGGTTCTCCTGTGCTTTTATAGTTACACAATTTCTGTTGATTCAAGTCTCTTTTCGATCTGTGAGGATATTGTCTAATATTCACTATCATATAGGATTGATATTACGTAACAATACCGCACTATCTTCTTTGTTTCTAATAAAATTTTCTTGTCTCTTAATACTTTGCTTAGCTTTTGGAAGACATTTTCGCTATTCTAATGCGCTTTCGAATTTCGGTGTCGCACTTTTCGTCCTCTGTTAAACACTTCCCAGATATTTAAATTGATGTACGATTTTTTTTGCATTTTCAATTTGTAACTGGCATATTGGGTTGTATTTTTCCAACAACCATCCATTTTGTCTTCTGGCAATTTGTGTTTATTCATTGCTTTACTTCAATACCTTCTGTAGGACTTGTTTCCTTTCTGTGTCTGTCACTAATGCTGTGTCATCTGTACATCTTATGTTAAGAGTGTAGACGTCGATAATAAATCCTGGAATAACTTCTAATTCGCTCAAAATAGCCTCACTGTATAGTTTTAATAAATCTGCTGAGAAGATACATTCTTGTCTTACACCCTTTTTAATTTTTTTTATATAGACTGAATTAATTCCCTATCCGTATGAAGGCGGCTTGCTCCATGTATAGATTCTGGGTTATTCTAATATCCTTCCCGAATCTGTCAAAGTTATCTAGCAATTCCAATAGTTCTTTGAAGAAATAATAATGGACCATTTCTTTTTGACTGCAAATAAAGACAAAATAAAAAGATATATCAGATATGCAGTTTAGTTTTAGTAAGAAAAAGAGAGAAAAAAGAGAGAAAGAAATGTAAGTAAGAAAGAAAGAAGGTTAATAGGAACTGAAGAGAAAATAGAAATTCTTTGTAACGTTCAAACGGAAATATTTTATTTTTATCATTCTTCTTGCTATGTATTTTCTTTAATACTATTAAAATTTCCCCGGCATTAATAAAGTATACTTTAGGTGATAGGCGGGGGGCAAAAAGATAATGGAAAACAATCTGGTTCATGTCTCAAGATTTTTTATAAAATCCAAACTGTTTGGAATATTATTGGTCTTGATCTGGCATTTCGACTTCATTCACTTTCCCACCGTCGTGAGGCTGCTTCCTTTCCTATAAATATTTTCATTGCAATTGTTCTAATTAACCTACCTCCATTTTACCTCAACGGTACATCAAGTGTACTACAATATTAACAAGATCTCACCCTTTTACTGTTGAAACAGCTAGATCAAAACCATAAGCTTTATTTTAATAGTTTCACATCTATCACCTATGAACCTCAATTTCTGTGTCTTAATTCCTCTTACCAACCATCTTCAATAATCAAAATGCAACACCAATCGCCATCTTTTTTTAAAACTGTTCTTTTTATCATCCCTTTATCTCACAAATATTTTCTCATTTTTTCTCACTTTCAGCATCTTAGAATTATCGTCTTGTTCAGGGATGAAATTATCAAAAAAAAAGTATATAAGAATAATTATTTCCAAAATTATTTAATAAAGAAATTTAAACTGCTACTGAAAACAGTTAAGTGCCATACGTAATACACGCTTGGACGATCATGTCTCTTTTAAGACATAACTGACTGTGCAGAAGATTTTCCGCATTAAGTTGCCATTACTTTCTATTAGACTGGCTGCCAACCAAGGCTATATAATCCAATCTACAGCATTTACATCATTCGAACTATTGTCTTCATCTTTTGTGCCATTCGTCAGGTGCTAGGAATTTCAAACCGAACTCTTCATTACAATCACTAGGGTATATGAACTCAATTCCTTGTCTAATGTCTTTTCTGGAAATCATGAGTTATCTGAATAAGGCCGGAGCGTACAACAGCCGAAACGTCGTACAAATGGCAAGAAAAATTAGGACAATAGTCCGTATAATGTAAATACTGTAAATATTACTTCATCTCAGAAATATAGACAAATACTAAAGAATTTAACCTACCCTGTCATTTAACCCATAGCTAAAGGGAGAATAGATGGATTAATACCTTTCCCAAGGGTATTTGCGCGTATGTGAATGCAATGAATAAAACTGGATTTTGAACTCGTCTTTCCCATTTCTCGTTCCGGAGAGAACAAGAAATCGGAAATTAAAATAAGTAACGATAAATTTTCTATTAACATAGGATTAATTAACAACTGAGAACGCATTTTCATCAGCCATGGACAGCTTTATGTTGCATTGTCAGGGGCTCTCAGAATATATAAAGTTAGAGTTAAAGTAATGGGTACCAAGAAATAAAGAAAAAAATCACTTGGGTCCATTATGTTATTTTACTAACTAGACTCCCACCAGTCTATAAATTGCAACTTATAACATCCCATTCTGGATTTCGTTCTGGTTAGACGGACAATTGCGATATATATATAAGGAGCTTGAATTCTGGCTGATTTTTCATGAAAAGTAATGTTTTATATACAAAAATTAGTAATAAACATGTCATTGAATGTGGCCACTAGTTTCTTCCACCTTTCTGGCAGCATTTGAATTCCACGTCGGAAAAACGACATGTTTTTTTAGGCTAACCACGAGTAGACTCAATTTTGGCATCTTCATGAAAATGAAAGTACTGTTCAGCCAGGCTATGGGCCATCGATCGAAAAAATGATAATCGGACAGGGCAATGTCTGGTGAATGTGACGGGTGGGGCAGTACTTTCTATTTAAGCGTTGAAGTAGGTTTTCCCCGTTTTGCAACATATGCCGTTGAAGCAGCTATTCCCATATGACAAGACGCCGTTTGACGTCTCTCAGCTTTAATATGTACGGCACTCAATGTCCTTGCTTTTGGATCATTCCTAATGCTTTCAAACGTTTCAAAACTGTTGTATGATCAACCTTTTATGATTCGGCAAGTACAGCTCGCGCCTGACATACGTCTTCATGAAGTAATACCTCCAATTCTTCGTCTTCAACCATTTTCGCTGCTCCAGAGCGTTCTTTATCTTCAGCATCAATATTTTTGAAGCGTCTTATCCAATTTCTGCATGTTATTTCATAGCATGGTCACCAATTGCCTGAACAAGTATTCTGTGTGCTTCAGCTGCAGATTTATTTTGAATAAACTAGTGCAGTAAAATTCCCCGCATATATACTTTCTTTGGCATGAAATCCAACATGTTTAACGCTATGAAAAACAAAGTTGTTTACACTTCAGCGAAATGACATATACTGAATTTCAGGCTAGCTTATAATACTTCCTTATAGATGAGTTACCATCTAAGATTGCACGCACGCAGTTTTGGGAACGTAATCTGTTGGAAAACATCCAAAACTTATTCAAAGTCGTAATAGATAGATAGTGTTATGTACTGTTATGTTGCATATATTGTGAAATAAATACAAACAACGTAATAGTATAAAGTAGGTGTATTACCAGGAAGAGAAGTATTTACAAAAGATATGGTTAATTGAATCCTGAACAAGGGTTTAGTAGAACATATTGTCGTGAGACGTAAGAGTTTGACAAATAGAACACTTCCGGTCCAATACCGAAAATACCCGACTGACTTGTTCACTCGGCTTACTTCCTCGACTGACTTCCGAGGTTCTCCTCGAGGTATTATCACTACTACTTTATGTAGTACTTAAAACAGTCCATTACTGTAGACAAAGGTGGAGAGCGCCCCAACAGATAGATAGATAGTGAGAAAGAGAGAGAGAGAGAGAGAGAGAGAGAATTAATACAAAATAAATTTTATCTCTTAGATGATTGATGTTATGTCACCACAAACTACTAAATAGGTTGTTGCCATATGAATATATAACCGGATCAATCTCCTTGTGCAGGACGTTGGGAGTCATGGTTCGCCACAGTTTTCTATCCTTTGTAGCTCTTAATAAAGTTTCTCTTTTTGCTATCTCTTCTATACTTTGTTTTGCCATCCACTTACTCAAGCTTGTTAGGTAAGTTCTGCGTTGTTTTCGACTATCTCTTTTTCCTTCAATCTGTTTTCTGTGTATCAAATTTGCCAAGCCGTCTTTCCTAAAGAAATTAAGCTGCCTCTTTCTAAGTATATGTTAAGTATATCAACAGACATCATTTTCTCCTTCATTATAATCGGTTATTCAAGCTCTGACACTACTGATGCCTTGATTTGATCGAGGAAAACTATCGATCCACATTGCCTTGTTATGTCTAATGAGGATACAAACACTAAATCAATTCAAACCACATCAGGAATACCAAGAAGAAATGAAAGTTTTAAACTAATCTCTTTATAGACTATGATCTGCACGTATACCAAGCTCAGATGTAAAGAAATGGACCTTGATTCTTTAAATATTACAAATGTGACACGATAACTAGGCGTATATTAAGGTGCTTTGTAAAATATGTATTTTATTATAATAGATTAAAATAGAAAATGGTTAAGAATAGAAAATAGTTTAAAAACATATTTAACAAAAGTGAAAAAGAAGAGGAAAAAATAAATAAATAAACGCTTTTTCTTTTATGAGGAAAATTGTGGAAGAGACAAGGGTATCCGATTACTGTTTTAAATCCTACCACTCTTCCGGTAAATATTTGACTCAGTGATTTAATGTGATAAAGAGATAAGTTCAGGAGATAAAGTTCAGGAGGTGGGTTTTCGAATGACCAGGTCAAAGGCTGTTTTTTACTGTATCTTGACCACACATTAAGAATTTTCCAGCGGAATCTTTATTAAGATAAAAAAAAAAGATAACTGAAATTTCAGACTTACAGTCGCCAATGTTTATCACCGGTGGTCTAAAGCATTTCCGGATTTCCGGATCAATTTTAAATAAATTCAGGTAATTTTTCCGAGTCAAATCAGTAGAGTAGAGTAGAGTAGAGTGAGAGAGTCAGTTAAGTTAGTCAGTCAGTTGAGTGAAGTGAACCTCCGTTCGTCTTGTTTCGGTCAGTTCGGATTTGTTGATCTCCATTAATTAGAGTTAGAGCTGTGTGTCACATTCGCCTGCCCCAACCGAAAAGGCTAACTCTAAACGAAATAAAGCATCCTTTCAACTCATCCAAGTTGTGGAAGTTCGTTCCTTATAGTTCAATCTTGTACCCCCAGCTTGAGGCTCCGACATTTTCAACAAACTCCCGGCAAACATCACAGCGTGGAGAACGGCCGCCGGAGAAATTGTTCGGACCGTCCACTGGGGTGTTACACAAATCACATTCCAAATGAATTAACGAAAAAACTGCATTTCTGTTTTTTAAAGACTCAATGTATTGATTATAGTGATTTTCTGAACTTAGTTTAGTTGTGGCACAAGGCCGAAGGTATGGGACAACCAGTGAGAGTTTAACTCACTATTTAAACTGATCCAGGAAGACAACTTGCTAACCACGTCGAAGTGCCCTGATGATTTTCTAATCTTAGTTTAGTTGTGACACAAAGCCGAAAGTATAGGTAGCCCGTGACGATCGAATTCATTATCCAGTCGTAAATGATCTAGCGAGGCAAGCATGACACCACATCGAAGTGCCCTAAATTATTTTCTAAGGATAGCTCAGATGTGGCACCTACCGAAAGTATGGGGTACCCAGTAAGTTTCGATATCACTATTCAGTCATAATTGGTCTAGCGAGACAAGTCTGCTAACCATTATACCACATCGAAGTGCCCTAAATTATTTTCTAAGCATAGCTTAGATGTGGCACAAGGTCGAAAGTGTAGGGCAACCAGGAAGAACCGAACATGCTATTTAATCGTAATTGATCTAGTAAAACAAGCTTTCTATCCATTACACTACGCCCGAATGTTCCATTCTACCAATTCTGTGTGGAAGAGGAAACTGTGCTGTTGCCATAGGTATTCAATATTTGTATACAAATAATCTTAAACAAGAAAAAATCAACATTCTCTGCTAAGTGTTCGAATAAGTCGGTCTTTAGATAAACTTTTCCAAAACAGAAATTCAGATTTGAAATGAGAGTAGTTCAAGCACATATTCTGAATCCATCACGAATATTCGGAATGTGGAATTCTTATTCTTCCTTTCGTGCCGTGTCTCCTCAGGACGTAGTTGATTATGGCTCTCTACAACATCCTGCTCTTTCAGCTCTCAACAAATTGTGTCTTTCTGTTATGTCACCTCAACCCCTTTCCGCTATCCATTTATTTAAGCTCACTATGTATGTTATGCATTGCTTTACTCTTGCCTCTGTCTGTAATGTGAGTATCAGATCGTCCAAGATTTATTTCCTTATTATATGCCCGACTTATTTCGAATGCCCCTTTCAGGTGTTAAGTGTAAGTTTCCTTTTTGTTTCCATTTTCTCTTAAACTTCGTCATTATTCACAGGCTCAGTCCCTAGTATCCTCAGCATCTCTCTGTACAAACAGATTTGTTATTTGCTCCTGTGCATGACAGTAGACTGAATCCGGCAGCAAGGCTTCTGATTGGGAGGTTGTGAGTAGCATCGAAACACCTCTAAATTGATGTTGTTCTTAGGTCCACCCTGACCCGGAGTGGTAACACCTGTTAGGGTCCAAGCTATGGGCAAATAGTTAACCCCCAAACTAGGGTCAAAACACTATGAAAGTATGAAAATACACTTTCATAAAAGTCTATACATAAAAATAGACTTTTATAGAAAAATATACATTTTTGAAGAAAAATTATTACCATAACATATTTTGAAGGAAAAAAATTATTCTCAGCAAAAAATTTTTGAATACAAAACTATAAGACATTTTCAGTTTTCTGAAATAAAAAAGAATAAAAATAAAATTTTTTAATTAAAATCTGACTAAATCAACCTTCTCACTATAACCGAACATTTAAAAAAATACCTTAAACCCCCACCTTTTTGGCATTAAATAACCCACAGAGGTGTTGATATGCCGTTAAACAAAACTCAAACTCAAACATTTGTTACTTCAAATCTCTTCTTCATTTGCGAGGAGATTGTCCAACATTGACTACCATATGGGAGACTAATATTACATTACTGTTTAGTACTCATTTCTTTGTTTCTAAGGAAAGTTATCTACTTCACTTTTAAAGAGTTCGTCCAACCCTCACTGCCATACAGGAGGACAGATATCATGTAAAATTTTATTACTCTTATCTTCGTTTCTACCAAAGATTTTCTATTTCTTTGTACTCTGCTTAGCATTTAGAATTCATTTTTGGCTATCCCAATAGGCCTTCGGATTTCAGTGCCGCACTTTTCATAAACTCTAAACACTTCAAATACCTCGAATGATAGATCTGTTATAACAATATTTAATCGAGAATATAAGGAAATTGAATGCAGAATAGGTTCCGCTAGCAAGCGACTATAAAACCAGAATATTGACCTATGATCACAATATCTGTTCTTAAATAGAATCGTCAGATTCAGGCTTTCATATCAATGTAAGGTATTATGTCCAACTCGTTCAAAAGGTCTAAACTATCAGCTATATACAACCGTTTTCTCAGATCAATGTTTAAAATGGCTTCAAGCGAATGAATTATCTTGAAGTTAAAGAAAACAATTTTTCATCCGATTCTACAGAAAGATGCTCCAAAATCACAAAAAATAACCAAAACCACATCACTTGAAGACTTTCAACAACAACAAAATGGATAACATCTGTAACTCATGAATTCTTTAGGTCTCTAAAAAGACAGTTTTTATCAAGTGTTATAGATTGGCACTAGAGAATGCCAAAGAACTTTATAAAATAACAAAAGCCACGTCACTTGAAGAATTCCAACAACACCAAAACAAAAATGTGTAGCAGGAAAAATAATGATATAATCAAAATGTTAACTTTCTAAAATACCTTAAAGAAAGAGTTAGAAAGGAAGCTCTCATTAATAATAGAAAGAGTGATAACAATGAAGTCTATTTTCCTGAAAAGCTGTTTAGTGGAAAATTATAAAGAGTAATAGTAACTGTTCGGTCAAGGAATGCTTAATATTTTCTGTATGGAAACAGTTAACCTCAACATTAACATTGTAAAAACCTTGTATGAAAGTGAAATATTTAGAATAAAGTGTTATATCTTTTGTGCCTGTTTCTTTCGTTGAGGTCGTCCTGCGGCCTTGGTCGAGATAGAACTCACTACACCCTTCCAGTATTCCCTGTGCATTTGGAACCCTGGCGCAGTTTATAGCGAAATTCATAATCTTGTCTAATAGCTGAATACTTGATGCTTCGCCAGGGCTACCAAAGGTGTTTTTATTGTGACACCAACACTGGATGTGTTGCCTCCAGGCCCCATCCTGTTATTTAACCCATAACTGGAAGGAAGTGACGGATTAATATCTTTCCCAAGGGTACCAGTGCTTAATTGAATGTAGGGTACTCAACTGGAATTCGAACGCGGATCACTGATTTCTCTTTCCAAGCCGACATCCACTGTACCACAACACACATCCGTCACTGAACGCTTACAGCGCCTGGTATTCCCAAGCGGTCACCCATCTAAGTACTGACCAGGCTCACGTTGCTTAACTTCGGTGATCGAACGAGAACCGGTGTATTCAACGTGATATGCCGTTGATATGTTTCTTTAAGGGATTACCTGCATTCGCTATTATTACAATATTTTATGAAAGCTTACGCGCAATTAAAATTACGCGCAATTAGTTTTAGGAAAGTCATTAACCCATCTTTTCTTCCTCCAGCTATGGGTTGAATAGCAGTACAAATTAGATTTTGTAGCTTTAGTTGGCAACCGGTCCACCACAGAAATTAATAGCAACCTGCTGCGAGAAAATCTTCTGCCTAGTCAGTCTCGATAATGATCGCTAAATCGTGTATCACATATGACAAATAACGGACTGTTAAATATTTAACAATGCAAAAGTGGAATTTTTATGAGATTTTTTAATCGATTTCAACCTAAGCAAGGTAATAATGCCACTAAGACACAAGGGTTACTGAGAAGAGTTAGAAACAGAAAAGAATTAGAAACAGCAGCATTACTAATCAGAGAGAATAAAAGAAGAGTAATCAGGAGAACGGTAGATAACGATTGACATGATATTTCAATTTTTGAAGATTAGTGTTGGCTGCGAAGCATGGAGCTGGGATAGAGTCCCACAAATGCGAGAAAAGAAACTACTAGCAGAGAAATTACGGTTGCATCTCAATTATAAATTGATGAGATCTCAACGCCAGGCTAGTACCGTGCTTAAAATCTTGTCTAGGTACCATAGCGAAGAGCTCACCTGAAAGTCAACAAGAAATGTACGAAATCGTTCAATTAAGAATTATGACTCACCAGGTACTGCTTGTGAAATATTAACAAGACCGGTTTTTAACCCTTACCCACGTCCAAACGTCATTCCGTAAGGTGGGATATGAAGTAGGCGGAAGAAAGAAGTAAAGGATACGAGGTGATGACAGATACATAACCTTTGACCCTAAACCTGAGGTTAAAGTTGTAGTTTTCAGAGAATGGGACTATGTTCCAAAAAGCAGTGTTTATCCTGAAGTTTTTAGTGTGGAATGATCTTTTTACCAGAGGAAGGCTAGCGAAGGCCACGGAATCCCGGTAATTGTTTTGAATAAATTTGCCCCTGAACTCTCCTCCTCTGTTCTCCCAAAACTCTATAATTACTGCCTCTCTACTTCCTGTTTTCCTGCCTGCTAGAAGTCCCCTTCTGTGGTAGCTATTTTTAAGAACTCAAGAAAACCCTCGGACTCCTCTAATCATCGCGCTATCAGCCTCGTACCGATTTTCGGCAAAGTGTTCGAGGATATCATCAATGCTGAAACAGTTCAACATCTCACAGCCCATAAACTATTCTCGGACAGACAGTATGACTTCCGCTTTGCCAGTTCTGCTGCCAGTATACTAACTACCATCACCGAGTACATACACCAGGCCCTCGATAAGACAGGCGATAGCTTCTGGCGCGCTGGCTTTCTGTACAAGCTACAGGGCTGTAGTATCACTGGACATTTGCTTGATTTGATTCAATCGTTCCTGTCGAACCGCATAATGAAGGTCGTCTTGAACGGGCATGTTTCAGATATTATCACACGGGGTGTCCCCAGGGCTCTATCCTAGGCCCGACGCTCTTTCTGATCTTCATCAACAATCTCCCTGATGTGATCAAATCCCACGGAAGCATTTACATTGACGAGACCGCCATTTACTCCCTCCTCAGTACGAAATCTGCTAAGGCGTACAAAGATAACCTCGCTGCTGATCTTGAGAAAGACCTTCAATCTGTGGTGAACTGGGGTAAGAAATTGTTCGTAAACATTAATACTTCCAAAACGAAGCTGCTCTCCATCAACCACCATAGAGAGTCTTCCTGATCCTTATCAGCCTGGCTCAAGCTAGTCTCCCGAAAGCAGTACACTATGTCTCTTTAGTCTCACCCTCTCAGTCAACCTCAAGTAAAATGACTACATTGAATGAATAGCTCAATTTACTGCTAAGAAGGTTGGGTCATTGTATCAGGCCAGGAGGTATTTTTTGCCTGAATCTATCCTATACATATACAAATCAACCATTCGCCCATGCATTGAATATTGTTGGCATATCTGGTCGGGCGCCTCTGCTATTCATCTTGGTGTTCTCTACAAAATCCAAAAGAGAATCTGCAATGTAATCTATCCCAACCTGGCAGCTTGACCCCAGCCACATTCTCACCGACAGGATGCAGCTTCCCTCTGTCTCTTCTACAAATATTTTCATTGCTTCTGCCCCGATAAGCTTAGCTCCCTG
Source organism: Ascarosepion bandense (assembly GCA_037127315.1). NCBI lineage: Eukaryota > Metazoa > Mollusca > Cephalopoda > Sepiida > Sepiidae > Ascarosepion > Ascarosepion bandense. Next base: position 1,811,251 of record JBBBDQ010001527.1, on the reverse strand, counting down.
GTGCCCCTTTACAAAACATTTACTCGAGCAATTAGACTGGCAACAAGGTCCCACCCTCTTACAGTCAAAATCACCAAATACAGCTGCCACTTCTACTCTACAGTATTTTTTCTCGCACTTCCAGCCTGTAGAACCCCCTTCCGTATACTTTCTTCCCTGATATCTTCAATCGCCAAGAGTTTAAATGCAATGTCAATTGCCATCTCTTATTCTCTTGACTCCCATACTTCTCTTATCCCTTTACCAACACCCACTATATCTTGTTGTTCTCTCTTTTTCATTCTACTTTCATGTAATTCTCTTTACACCAATATTCCCATCATTCTCTTACCTATTCTTTGACACCCGCTGTAACTGATAAGAAGATTGGGTCATTATGTCGATCCAGGATGTTTTTTCCACCTGAATCCATCCTGCATATATACAAGTCAACCATCCGTCCGTGCATGGAGTACTGCTGCCATTTATGGTCAGGTGCCCCTGCCGTTCTCTTCAGTGTTCTTGACAAGCTCCAAAGGAGAGTCTGTAATGTGATAGGTATTGATCTGGCAACTCGACTGCAGCCACTTTCCCATCGTCGAAATGTGGCCTCCCTCTGTCTCTTCTATAAATACTTTCATGGCTTCTGCTCGGATGAGCTTAAGTCACTGATGCCTCCTCAACAGGTGTTTACCCGTGCAACCAGACTGGCAACTGGGTCCCACCCATTCACAGTCAGGTTAGCCAAATGCAGACGACAATTCTACTCCTGCAGCTTCCTCTCTCGCACTTCCCGCCTGTGGAACTCACTCCCGTATTCTTGCTTTCCTGACGGCTACAACCTCCAGAAATTTAAATGCAAAGTTAATACTCATCTATTAACCACTGGACTCTAGCTCTCTCCCCTCCCCTGTATAACCTTCACTTTCTCTCCGCCTATGTATCTGTCATTGCACCTGCTTTCTCAGCTTTCTATTGTTCCTTTCTAACTAGGTTGTACTCCTCACTCTTTTCTAATTAATCTTTTTACATTTATGTAACCCCCTGCACATCAGTGGCGTTTCTGCCTTGCTCGGGGTGAAATGATTAAAAAAAAAAAAACCAAAAAAACTGTTTCCTCTTCAGTTCTGCTTTCTCTTCGCCCTCCTCCTATGTCTTCTCCTATGTAAGCTTTCACTTTCCTTTTATGTAGCCCCCTGCACACCAGTGGTAGAACTTCCTTGTTTGGAGTTAAATGATTAAAAAAGATACAAGGAAACTGACCTCAAAACTGATCTTAGTAATTATCACTCTACCCCATTTATAAAATAAATATCAGAAAAGGAGTGAAAGAAGGAGTTAGTATTTCACCTTAGATATCTTTATTTATGATATTATATACATGATATTATTTTGTCCTTTTTTTCTAGTTTACATTAAAAAATAATTTGTCTTTTTCAGTTCTTGCAACCACTATAAGAGAACCTCATTGGGGAAACTGGGGCAGTGTGTCAGGATGTTCAAAGACATGCGGATTTGGTACTGAGGAACGTACACGTTATCTTATTGTTGGAGGTGTGGTGGATCATGAGAAAAAGGAAACACAAATATACCAATGCTACTTGACCAATTGTCCAGGTAAGAAATTAAATTGCAAATTCCATACTGAACATCACAGGTATATGAGTATGTATGCATGTGTACACGTTTTTATGTTTGTATAATGATACTTAGCAATGTAGCTGCATCAAATTGATTTATCTTTTTGTATTGAATTATTATTATATTCTGTTTTGTAGTGATATATTGAAACAGTTCTGCAATCTTTACAATGGTTGACAAAATCAAGTAATATATCCTTATCAAATTGGCTTATCTATTTGTACTGGATTATTATTATATTCTGTTTTTTAATGATATATTGAAACAGTTATGCGATTGTTATGATGGTTGACAAATTCAAGCAATGTATCAGCACTAAATTGGTCTATCTATTTGTGTTGAATGATTATTATACAGAGTTTTGAAATGATGTATTGAAATGGTTCAAGATTATTAGTGTTCAGAAAACAAATCCCCAGCTTGACCCCAAAAAATGAGATAAAAAAGTTTGTGAACTCATGCATGAGAATTAATGCTGAACAATTCATTAGTTGTCTCACATGACTGGAGTCTGTCAAAAGATTCTCAGTGATGTGTCTTCAGTTCATGTGAAAGCTAATGACTGAATTTAGCAGAGAAATATTTTTAAAGCTATATCTATGAACTTGCTGATTCCGCCTCTTATGCATGATAATTATAAATACACAATTTGTAAAAACTTGTTTTGACATATTTCACTGACAATTGGTGTCATCAAAAGAAGATGACACCCTTTTCTAATGAGATGAATTCATCAGTAAAACATGTCAAAACAGAAGCTTTCTAAATTGATATATATTTATCATTCAGTAAATAACATAATGTATGTTAACCATGTAAACTCTTCTGTGGAGTATAGGACTAGACATGGCTGAACCTGTAGACTTCCTGTGAAGTAGAGTCACAAATTCACAACACTAGGTTTTGCTACTGTGGTATTGGCATCAAGTAGGTTTTATGGGGTTACAGTAGCCAGCTCTATAGAAAACATGATTTAAGTTCAATGTTTTCCTTCCCTGAGTCGTTCCCAACCAGTCCACTCTCTTCACTATATATAGAAATAAATATTTTTATATCCAGCAGAATATTTATCTGACAAGATTTCTCAAATATTCAGGCAAGTAAATATACATAAATATGCTGTCTGATTATAAAAAACAGAGTATCTACTCCAATATGAGTATCCAGTAAAAATAATGTTTAAACAAATAAATTAAACATGTCAGAGTTAATCCATTTTTAACATTTTGTAAAAGATATACGTATGTAAAACTTTTTGAATCTCCCTGCAAACTATAGGGCCAAAGCCTCACCAGACTAGTTGCTGATGCTGTAGTTTCTACAGTAAGTAGGATTTTAGGAGGTAGAGTTTATGGTCTTCTCATCCAATCAGTTTTGTATTCTGAGTTACTGCTTAGCTTGGAACAGAAGAAGTGGAGTCATAACTTTTCCAAGGGTATTTGGAAGGGAAGTAAATGGCTTTGAGTAAAATTTGAATTTGACATACCTATCCCAGTCTTTATACCATTAATTACAACATTACACACACACCTGAGAATATATATATATATATATATATATCTTTATAAAATATGAACTCCTATTCCTCCCCTTCCTAAATATACCATTTCAACACCCTGTAACCCCGTGACTACCAGCTCTGTCCTTTGCCACTTTGTGACCATTGTTAAGCAAAAAACCCTCCACACTCTAACTCAGGGCCTTCGCCATTTGGAAAAACAATGTCGCTGACGTGATGTAGAGTCTCTATTAGAGATCCTATGTCAAAATGTACATCCGAAACCTTTGAATTTTGAAAATTTTCTCTAATTTATTTATATATATATATATATATATATATATATATATATATATATATAAGCTATTTTGAAAATTGAGATGATGAAATTAAAGGGTTCCATGATATCAGTTATATAACAAGATAACAAGGAAATAAATTACATTCATTTTATAGGCAGCATCAATGCAAAAGTAGAAGCAAATAAAGAAAAATAATCTAGTGTCAAGAAATTTAGGATAAAGAAGAGAAGTAATGACAATAACGAATATATCATTCCAAAAGCAAAGAATGGAGAAACAAAAATGAGACTGACTTCATAATTGCTGAAAAAGCCAGTGCCATTAAAGATTATAACCATCATGAATAAAATTAATTAAAGGAGTAATGAATGGTAGCACAGTAACTCAAATTGGACTTTAAAATTGTGAGGAACAAAATTATTCTAAGAACTGGAATGTATCAGAAGACCAGACAGAATGAAAACACTGAATTTCAAGCAGAAATCAATAACAATTTCTAGGCTTTGTGGAATGATGATATTAACAAGAAAATATGAAACACAAATTGAGAACTAAAATTAAGGAAGCAACAGAGATTAAAAGGGAAAAACAAATGGAAATAACAGCAAAGGGAGACAAATCAGCACAAGAAGCAATGAAAAACAATAGAAATTTGATTGTAAATACAAAGGCAGTTAAAACATTTACTCTGTGCCATATTAAAACTTCTACTCTGTCCCATGTTCCTTCAGGACATTGGCAATTATAGCTCTTCACAACTTCCTGTCCTCTGTAGCTCTTAGTGAATTGTGTCTTTTTGCTATCTCTCCTAAGTCCTATTCACTCATTTATTTGGATTTGGTCCACTGACTGCATATTAATGCAGAATTAAACTAAACTAAATAAAACACAAAAAATGGAAGATGATGTTGAAACAATCAAAAGAGGGTCTCGGAAAAGAAAGAACCAAAAACATGTTCAACGTACAGCCTGCATAAATAAACAGCGATTGCTTGAATTGGAAGACAGAAATGGGGAAGTTGCCAGTTTTGAACACGGAAGAGAAGTGATGACAATGAAGAATCTATTATTCTAAAAGCAATAAATTGAAAAACAAAAAATGAAACTGGCTTCATAATTGCAGAGAAAACTACTAGTCTTAAAGATATAATCATCATAAATAAAATTGATAAAAGAACTAATAACAGAATGGTGGCATGCCGAGTGAAATTGGAACGGAAAATTGTGAGAAACAAAATTATTCTAAGAAAAGCAACATATGTTAAGATCAGGGAGAAGACCACTGAACTTTAGGTAGAAATCAATAATAGTTTCTACATTTCATGGAATGACAAAATTGACAGAGAAAATATGAATAGCAAATTCTGAACTATAATTAAGGAACCATTTAAATGTAAACAACACTTCTACTCTATCAGTTTCTTTTCTCGTACTTCTCACCTGTGAAACTTCCTTCCACATACTTGCTTCCCTGATAGCTACAATCTCCAAGAGTTTAAGTGCAACATCAAGTACCATCTTTTATCTCCTTGATTCCCATTTTTCTCTTATCCTTTCTCCAACATCCTCTGTACCATAATCTTTTTTTTACTCTCCTGTCACCAGTGGCAGTACTGCCTTGCTTGAGGTGAAAAGGTTATAAAAAACAGATTAATAGAGAAAAACAAATGGAAATACTAAGAACAAAAGGAAACAACTCAAACTTCACACTAGAACAATAAACAAGAATAAAAATTGAGTTATAAATACCAATAGATTAAATTAAAAATGCAGAATTAAACTAATCACAAAAAATTAAACAGAAAAAAAGATGAAATTTGAAAGATCAGAAGATGCTCTCTAAAAAAAAAAAATAAAATATTTTCAATCTGAAGCCATATAAATAAACAGCAATCACTTGCATTGAAAGACAGAAATGAGAAAGTTACCAAATCTAGGGACAAATATGAGGTGTATTATGTAAAACTATATACATCACATATAAAATGTACCACCAACAATTCATTCTTTTATTAGTGATGTTCATGAAACACCAAATAAAATAAGCTTTACTCTTAAAGGGTGGAAAAGCAGAAATTCTACAAACAAAAATGGCATCATAACAGATCTTTCAGAAGATGTGGAAGAAGAATTTCAAAAAGGATTAGAGCAGTGTATACAAAATATATGAAATGTAACTCAAAGTCAATTGTTTTATATAACACTTGATTTGACATCAATTAGACTGTGGAATCATTCATGGTCAAGTGGTCTAAGATGCACCAGATACTGTTTGATTAAAAACAGAATATCTATTCAAATATGAGTATCAATTAAAAATAATGTTCAAACAAATAAAACCATTTAAAACCATTTTCTTAATCTTAAGGATTTTCCATAACACACACACACACACACACACACACACACACACACACATATATATATATATATATATTTCAAGCATTTAATGGATATCTTTAATTTGACATAATTTCTTATTATTACTTGAAATATCATAATTTGAAGTCACACCTGTTTGAATAGATAACCTGTTTTTTGTGTATTTTAAACAGAAGGTTTAATTTCTACTGGCTTCAAGATTGAAGGTCTTACAAAGGAAAATTTGCTTCCCAACAGGAATTGAATGGGTATTCCTTTTGGAAAGAATGACACAATTTCATTTTAATGTGACTATTTCTTATCATATTAAATAGGGTAACTGAGCCTTACTTTGCTCAAATAACTACTAGTGACCTAATAGTAAGTGAGATTTAACCTAAAAGTTGTATTCCTTAAATAGATAAATGAGCCTTGCATGATAGTTTGTAGTTGTAATGTTTAATGGGAGTTTAAAAAATCCATCTAAAACTTACTAGTACTGTTGGAATCACTAGGTAACCTTGATATATTTGGGAAGGATATCTTAATAATTCAGAGCTTATACTGGGAAAAAATTGCCTGCATATAGATAGAAAATATATTCAGTATATATACAAAAATATGAAGAGATGTATGACAAAGATTTCTTTTCTGATCTACATAGTGAGGCAGTTTTGAGAGAATTCCGAGCAAGATTCATTATTGGCCACCACAATTTTAACAACATAAAATATACAGAAAACACAGTGTTGATAGAAACCAAAAGGAAACTACAAAAAGGAAATTGAGAAGAAAGGACTAAAAATCAATTATAAGAAGAGAGAATGTGTGATTGTCAGCAAAAGGAACACCACAACATGCAAATTACAAATTGGGGATACCAAAATCAATCAAGTACAAAAATTTAAATATCTGAGAGGCATTTTAACAGAGGGCAAAAAGTGTGATACTGAAATTGTCAGGTGATTGGAATTTTGAACTGAAACCTTTATTTCAATCATTGGTGTATATTGTTCTCATTCCATGAGTCATGCCACTTCTGGATGTTTTAGTTATCATCCTTTAATTCTAGTCTCTGTGTTTTTGTTCATCACTGATGTGGCCAGGTAATGAAATCATAACTCATTGGGTGAAGTCACTAGATTTCACCAACACTTATCCACTGGAACATCAACTGTGTCCTTGATGACATCAGCGTATGAATTCTTGTGACTTATGAACTTAATATCTCAGTCATTATCTTTTTATCAGAGCTCATATTACAATCTATTTCTTTACCATTCAATGTTAACATGTTTCACAGAAGAACTCACATTTTCAGAAAGTTTCTTTCAAAAGAACAAAATTTATATTTGCACAACAAAATGTGCTTGAGGTTGAGGCAGTGAAAACTTGACTTTTACTTGAGCATTATCATTAAACAAATTAAATTTTAACTAATTCCCACTCATCTTTTATTTTTATTTATTTATTTGTATAGAAATCTAATTTCTTTAATGATACTGTTAAAGAAAAAAATCAAGTGTTCAAACACTTAATATGATTCATGTTCAGTCTCACTGTCTTAAAGGCACTTCAACATGGCATAATGGTTAGTGAGCTGGTCTCACTAGATCAATTCTTACTGGGTAGTGAGTTCGATTCTCAGTGGAAGCACATACACCCTTGTGCCAGATCGAAGCTATGCTTAGAAAATCATTTAGAGCACTTTGACATGGTATAATAGTTAGCAAGCTTGTCTCACTAAATCAATTACAACTGAGTAATGAGTTTGTTCCTCATTGAGTGTCCCATACTTTCAGCCTTGTACCAAATCTAAGCTATGCTTAGAAAATTATTTTTGCTTCATAAAATGTAAATTACAAAATAGTAAACCAGTAAACAAAAAACACCTATCCCACTCAGCCTTTCTTTCACTAATTTTCATGATTCCCATTCCAGCTTTTTGCAGTGTAAAATGTTACCACTTGGAATGGTTACTAAATATCTTTACACTCTGTGAAACTAACTTAAACTCTTTTATCACTCCCAATGAATTCTTGATTCCAGGCTAACTTTCCCTTTGCTGAAAGGATTCTAGCATTCACATGCACAGACTTGGTGTATATATCTGAGATAATTTTCCAGTGGCCAGTGAATTAATTATCTCTCAAGACCCCTTACTAATTACTTTCATGGGAATTGTTCAAATGAGCTGTTTGCTTTGGTTCCAAGACTTTATAAATTTAAACACAATACTAGAATGGCATTGAGATCCCATCAATTTATAGTTGAGCTGGCTAGATGTAGCCATAAGTTCTATGCTAACAGTTTCTTTTCCCACACTTCTCATGTGTGGAAATCTCTTCCAGCTCCATGACCCACATATTTCTATTTTTCATTACTAAACTCTGTTAGCTATCATTTTCTCATTTATCACTCTTCCCAAGACTACAGTATATTACAAATGATAACTGACAGTATAGAAAAGGCACTTTCTCTCCATCCATCATCAAATTTCATTGTCTTTGGTGACTTTGTCTTCGGAAGCCAATACCTTCTAAAGATATTGATATTTAGAATATTCAGACTTTAAATTTTTCTATTTCTCAATCCATTAATCAAATCGAGGACATCTCTACTGGTTTCCCTAGCAAAAACCTAGCAACAGGCTTTTCTAATTGATTTATTTCTTACCTCCTCTCCTCACTCTTGCCAGGTTTCACAATACTGCACTTTTGACAACTCTGACCACCTGGTAGTAGCTACTGACATTTTTTTATCTATTAAACAGGGACCCCACTTTCTGTCACCAGCATGCTGATTTGGACTAACTCTGTGATTTTCTTTGTGATTCCTCACGGATTGATATCTTCAATTGCTCAATTGTGCCATTAAGGTTTCTTCTTAGGTCGTAGCCAGTATGGACATTTTCATCCATTCTAGGAAATACCAGGTAAAACTTCAATCTCCTCCATAATTCACACAAGCATACTCAGCTGCTACAGCACATTGGAACCAATATTCTTGGCTATATTAGTGGGACATCTCTTGTCATAACAGGTGCCTATTTTGTGCTGCTCATAATAAATGTAAGTGAGTCCTTAAAAGAAGCAAAATCCGTTTGCTGAGAGAATGAGGTACTGAATAGTCTCTGAAAATTTTGGCTCTCATGATTACTGGTGGTTGTGTGATAGGGAATTAAATAAGTGCAAAGACTCTATTTCCCCTATTTTCAATCTATTTGGGGTGTTAACATCCTTTACTGATAAAGCCGAATGCTTTACTTATAAATTCTCCTCAAACTCTACTCTTGACTCATCTTGGAATATTCCTACCTAACCTTTATGAGGATAAAATTGGAAGCAGCGAAAATCTGGTTCTACAGAAGGATGCTGAAGATATCGTAGACTAAGCATGCAAGCAACGATGAGGTGTTGGAAAGAATGGCAACAAAGAGGAAATTAATACTGAGCATCAGGAAGAGACAACTGAAGTTCCTGGGACATGCAATAAAGAAGGAGGGATAGGAGAACCTGATAATGACTGGCCAGATAGAAGGAAAAAGAGACAAAGGAAGGCAGCGGATAACATATTTGAAGGGCCTGATCAGGTGGATGATGGAATGGGGGTTGCCAGGATTAACAGGAGCAAACATACTAAGAGCCACAAGGGATAGGGAGATGTGGAGAACCATGATCGCCTACGTCCTGAAGGGACAGGGCACATAGAAGAAGACCCTTTCACTTAGAATTGCGTCTCTGTTGAGTGATATTCATATAACTCTTTCCAAGTTTTCTGCTATCATCTGTAACCTAGATCTCCACGAATCTTGAAATGGCTCTTGTTCTTTCTAAACTGTATAATAAATAACTCACTGCCTTCTGCTTTCCTGCCTCTTGGAAGTCGTCTATTGTTCCAGTTTTTTAGAACTCTGGAGAGCTGTCAAACTCTTACAATTACTAGCCTATTTGGCAAACTTCTAGAGGGTCTAATCAATATTAAACTTGTTCATCATCTCTCATAACAGGGCATTTTCTCAGACATTTCTCTAGGTCATATTCTAGCTAAAAGCAGTGAAGTCTGGGCTATAGCAATGAACATCTCAAAAGCCTTTGACAGTGTCTGGCATACAGGTTTTCTTCACAGGCTGAATAGTTACAGTGTCTATGGACACTTTTTTGAGTTGATCCAGTCCTTCCTATCAAATTGTGAAATGAAAGTTATCCTGAATGGCCAGTTGTCTCTGTCATTTTTTTAAAAATGCAGTTGTCCCTCAAATCTCTGTCCTTGTTCCTACATTGTTTTTCATTTTTATTAACAACCTTCCCAATGACATCAGCTCTCAGTATGGCATCTACAGTGAAACAACCATTTACTCCTGCCTAGTAAGGCTAATCAGTCCAACAAGGTCAAAATGGCATTTGATGTCCAAAAATGACCTCAAGACCATCATTAACTGGTGTAAAAGATGATTTGTCACTTTTTACACTTCCAAAGCTAAATGTCTTTCCATCCTCTCTGCCTTCCATCAACATGGCTGATGCTATCCTCCAGAAAAGTGACTCATTGCACCTTCTTGGTTTAACATTCTAAACTGACATAAAGTAAAAAGACTATATTGAATTCAATGCCAGGTCAAATGAAAGTTGGTTCATTGTGTCAGCCAAGACAGTTTTTCTCTGCAGAATCTATCTTACATATCTAAAAGTCTACCATTCATCCATGCTTAGACTATTGCTGCCACATATGGTTCAGTGCCCCTGCTATTCACCTTGAGCTCCTTGATTAAATCTAAAGATGAATCAGCAATATTGTTGGTTCTGATTTGGTAGATCAGCTTCAGGCACTTACGCATTGTCATAAGGTTGCTTCTCTTAACTCAATTCCCTAATTTCAATATTGCTGTATCCAGGTATTGACCTCACAACCCTTTTTGTCAAGTCACTGGATCTAACCAATGCTTTTATCCACTTGGCCATGTTAAAGGGAGATAACTAGGACATCCTGAAGTGACATGACTCATGGAACAAGAACAATATATCCCAGTGATTGCAATAAAGTGTTCAGTTCAAAATTCTAATCACCTGATGAAGGTCAGAGTGTACAATGGCTGAAACATCATGAATATGATAATACAGATGAGGACAACAGTTCATGCAGCACTATACTTTTTGTACACTTCCTTGAAGTAATATCCATTTGCAGGTAATGGCTCTAGGGCAGTTAATCAACAAACAAGGCAATACTGACTGTGTGTGATAAAAATCTGATGCAATCATGTATGACGCAATATTTTTCAAGACCAAACAATTTCCATCCTACACCCCAAAAATAGATTCATATTACTGCACACCACTGCAAATGGCCTAATCTAAGGAAAAAAAAAAAAAAAGAAATCGATTACACCCTGTAACTCCAGTGCGTCTAAAACTGACTGTATAGTGAAAGAAATGAAACTAAAGCAGTTGTTTAAATTAATTTGCATATGGATGTGTATATGTTTCACTGAATGTGATGAACATAGAACAATTTGTAAAATTTTATTTAGTTTCTCTTGTGTTCTTCAAGTTTTTACCTTTATGAGGGCTAAGGGAATGTAGAAATTGTCTGTAGAAATATATATACCTCTGTGTGTGTATATATGTATGTGTGTGCATATATATATATATATATATATATATACACACACACACACACATGGGTTTTTTGAAACAAACTGAAATAACAATTATTAGTATCAGCATTATTATTACTGTTATTATTATTATTATTATTATTATTATCATTATTGTTATATATATATATATATATATATTTATATTTATATAACACACATATATATACATACACATATGCACACATATATGTATGTACCTGTGTGTATATATATATGTGTGTGTTTATATATATATATATATATATGAGTGTGTATGTATTTATTTGTGTGTGGGGGGTGGTGAATGTGTATATAAAGTGCTATTATATCTGGGATATAATCATGCCCATAATGGGGGAAATGAGTGATTTTGCTTTTTTTTCCATAGTGCATCTATTATTAGCTAATCATTTTACACAGCATATCATTTACATGTATATTTCGGTCCAGCTCACTTCTCAAAATATGAATGAGTGATCAAACATCAGACAGTTTTTGAAGAAAAGTTTTCAGCTCCCTCTCATTTATGTATATACATATATATATATAGGTATACCCATAAATTTATGCACCACACAGTATTCAATTCATACTGTCAAATTGTATGCCAGATTTTTAATCACTTATAACTTTCTTTGGGTCATATATGATATGTATATATAGCCTGATGCATATGTTTTGAAGCAGTACATAGACAAGACAGCATCATCCTTACTTACGCTTTCTCTCCATCTTCATTATTCCCAGTAAAATCATCAACTGATCTATGGCTTCAGTTCTCCACCCATTACCTTTTCTACAATAGACAAATACAAGTCTTTCCTTTCCAGTAAGTCAATCAACTTTTGGAATGTTGCCAAATGTGCTTCACGGGAAATCCTATTTTTAAGACAATTGGTCATTATGTCTCAGATGAGAGAAAAAATAAAAATAAATGACAAAAAAACAAAAAAAAGGATTTCACTGTCTTCTCCCCCTATCATTGGAGGCAGTTAAATGGGGTGGAAACAAAATTTGCTTCTTTCTTCAAGTAAAAAGAATTATTGAAATTTTATCTTATTAAATTTTTATTATTTATTTTGCATTTAAACATTTCCTAGCCCAGTGCAGGCTGAAAATTAAGAGCACAAAAAACATATTGCACAAACCTTCCATTCCTGTCTGCCTCGAAAATCATCCTGTGAAGGTTTGGATTTTATTGGCTTAAAACTGCATCCATGCGAACCAGAAGGAAAAATACTATAATTTCCATCAAGTGCATTTTTATTATAATTATTTTTTCATAAAGTAAGTACATTTTACCAGAATGTATATAAAAAACAGATGTAGATTAAATTTACTTAAATATTACTCATAAAATGTAATCAATGACTACAATTCAACAGAATTTTAAATTCCCCAGTTTGTACCACCAATTAAAGAAATCTGAATCTCCCTCAGACTTATTAAATTTTAAATTCTTTGTTTCTGATTGTTCTACTGCTCATGAAATATTCTAGTGATTGAACAAATGAAAGTGTGTAGAGAAAGCTTCATTCACTCAGTTAAGTTCTTGGCAATAGATGCCTGCAGTCATGGTCCTTACATGTTCTACAATCTCATAATGGATTTCACCTTTCATATTGCACCAGACACGAAACAAGGATTTCTACATGACTTCTGATATTATCTTGATGTACTCATTTCGTAATAATAATAATGTCTTCTTTGATTTCCTTGACATGCAGAACTCATTTTTCATCATGTATAACAATGCAATGCCAAAATATAAGGTTGACATTCCTGGTTTTAAAAAAAACTCATAAAGTTTTGGTTCTCAAACAAATGTTCTCAAATTTTCACTTTACAAGTTTTTTCCAATTAAATTCTAAAATGCACTGAAAACAACACACTGTTGAATAGAAAAGATGATAAACTAATTTTAGACACAGTTGCCCACCATTCAATCTTTGTTATGCATTAGTTGGATGATTCATAATTCATAGCAGAATAATATGTACTTTCTGAAGACCTTAAAATATATACAAATGTCTGTTTTTCTGTAATTACAATGGATTTGATAGCAGAAACAAACAATGCTTAAGAAAATGAGCACAAAGATTGTAGGATTTCAAATCTTGTCTTCCACTTGAAAATGAAGCTCAAAGAAACATTGCACTCAAATTTAACAATGTATACATGTAGGAGTCAGAATTGATAGTAACTCTTGTGAGGATAAACACTAAGTCAGTAAGGTCAGTTTCAACTTTCCCTATATGATTACAGTTAATTTTTCGTAACATCAAGCCTTTCTATAAGCATTCTGTAATCTTCTGTAAATGTTTGTAATGTCTTATCCTTCCAAAACAAAAATTCTATGACCACTGTTTGCTTTCTCTAAGTGTCCCAAGGGGCAGCCATTTTGAATGGGTAGAAAAAGAGAAGATATCTTTATTAGTTTAATCCCTGAGATTATCGATACTTTTTATTTATAGCTAAAAAAAAAAAAGAATTTTGATTAATAATTTTAAAATTAAATCTGAACAGGCTATATATATATTAAACCAGAAATAGTGGTTGTTCTGATGAGAGAAATTATATATATATATATATATATATATATATATATATATATATATATTATCACTGGCTAGTTTCTGAGTGTACTTATTTGTATAATAGGTATGGTCAACATTCTTAAGAAAAACCAGTATAATCAAACACTTGGTCATGATGACTTGTGAATTCATGCTAGCCTAACTATTGACAGCTTCTAGACAGTTACATCTATCTAATTTTACTCACAATACATGGGTCAACCAGTGCTTTGGCTTACAAGCTCCTCTCAATAGTATCATCACATGTGCGTGTCATCTCACCAAGTTGTTTAACATCAAGAAAAGCGACCTTCCTGAGATACCAATCTTGGTGACATTTGAATCCAAATATCATGGTCAGAAAATTAATGTTCTGGCCATTTAGCCACACACACACACACACATACATACACACACACATGCACACACATATATATATATTTATATATATTTATAAAGTGATCAGAAATCTTTTTAGCCTCACAAATAAAAAATGATTTGATATTTGGTGAGATTTAGGGAATATTTCAGCTCCTCTTCATATATATGATAAATAAAAATGAAAGTTTTGTGTGCATCAAAAATTTATTTGTAAGAGAGTGATCCACATTTTGAATCAGACTCATTTATAGAAAAGTTTTATGCCATTTACTTTGGCCTCTCACGTTTTTTTTTATAATTGTCTCACCCCAAACAAAGCAGTACTGCCATTGGTGCACAGGGGGTTACATAATAGGAGAGTAAAGAGAGAGGAGAACAGGTCACAGTAGCTGTCAGAGAATGGGTAAGAAAAGGATATATTCATTGGTGTGAAAAACGTTGTGTAAGAGGAAAGTGTAAGGTGGGAAGATGGGTGGGCATCAAGGAGATAAGAGATGACAGTTGTTATTGCATTTAAATTCTTGGAGATTGTAGCTATCAGGAAAACAAGAATATGGAAAAGAGTTCCACAGGCAGGATTTGCAAAAAAGGAAGCTGCTATCATAAAAGTTATGGTTACACTTGATTGTTTTCACAGTAAAAGAGTGGGACCTTTTTGCCAGTCTAGTAGCTCAAGTAAATTCCTGTAGAGGGAGTACCAAGGAGCTAAGCTTGTTCGAGCAGAAACCATGAAAGTATTTGTAGAAGAGACAGAGGGTAGCCACATGTCACTGGTGAGAGAGAGACTGATTTGGAAATAAATTAATCATCAACATTAATAAGTTCATTACTGTAATGTTTTCATACTCAGTAACTCTTTATTTTCTAGTTTGGTGTGAAAGAATGAAAAAATAGGTTTGCCAGATAAACTTCTTATTTAGGTTCATCAGAGTAAACCTTTAATATAGAATCATGGGGTAATATTTTCATGCATGTTTATCATACATGAAAATACTACCAAGACAGCTAGAGTCCTACAGTCTTGGGGGAATGATCAGTTTAGAAGGAGAACTGAACTCAAAACCTCCAATTTTTGGTCTCACCAAATCACAATTAGCCAAGTGTGGTGAGTAGGGTTGCAACCCTGAAGATATGGTTAATCAGTGAGGGTTTCCAATAAGGAATGATGATGTTCTGGAACTGGAACTATTCTCATAAGCCTTCATCAGTGGTACCTATTTATTTTTATATAAACAGTATCAAATTCTCTGATAGCAGACCAGCGCCTGGTGTGCTTATCAATGAAATATATACAATTTCACATCTTTATACTATTAAATAGGATGGTATCACATAATGTACTTATGTGGCTTTTGCAAGTTTTCAAAGTGGAGAAAAGGTGAGTGAACAAATGCAAAGAGATAACAGCAAGATAAAGTAAATAAATAATTTCATAATTCTCTATGTTGATATAAATGGTAGATATCATGTAAACTATACTTTAGTAGACACTAGTTCATTGTGGTTAGGAAAATTAGTAGAGATTTCTTGATTATCAGAATATTTAAACTGATATTCTCATGTTAGATTTACCAAGGTATTTAAAAGAAATTTCATGAAAACCATTATAAACTCCAATGGATATTGGCTCAGAATGAAAAATCAAAGTGCTGAGTTCAAATTCCAGTTGAATTCATTGCATTCACATACACAGCATAACCCTTGGGAAAGTTATAAATCCATCTCTTCCTCCTCCAGCTATGGGTTGAATAGCAGGACAGATTAAGTACTATAGCCTTGGTTGGCAACCAAACTACCACAGAAAGAAATGGCAAACTACTGCAGGAAAATCTTCCGCCTAGTCAGTCATTGATTGAAAGAGACATGATCACCCAAGTGTGTTTTACGTATGGCACTAAGTGAACATTGAACAACTAGGAGCAAGACTTAGACATTCAAACAAATTTTATCTTTATGAAATTTCACAAATTAACTTTGCTTTTTTGGAAAAAAAAAACTATTCTGACAGCTGCCATGATGCATTTATAAAGAACTTCAGCAAATCAATGTTTTTTCTCATCATTGAACATATATCAACCACTTTAATGAAATCATAAGATCTTCATCTGGAAATAATAATTTAAATATAACATATTCACCTCAAGAAAAGAGATAATGACAGTAAGATGTTACTAGAAGTAGTATAGAAAAAGAAGTGATTACTAGAAGTGGTAGAGAAAGAGAAGTGGTTACTAGAAGTGGTAGAGAAAGAGAAATGTTTACTAAAATGGTAGTGAAAGAGAAGTGGTTACTAGAAGTGGTAGAGAAAGAAGTGGTTACTAGAAGTGGTAGAGAAAGAAGTGGTAGAGAAAGAAGTGGTAGAGAAAGAAGTGGTTACTAGAAGTGGTAGAGAAAGAGAAAACTTTAATGAGAAGAAAGGACAATAAAAGAACAGTGTGGTAATTGTCATTGCTTTTAAATTTTTGAAGATTGTTGGTGGTAGGGAAGACAAAAATTGGAATAGATCCACAGGTAAAAAATGTAAGAAAAGAAATTATTATGGTTACATCCAGCTATTTCAGCATTAAAGCTATGAAACCTATCAGCCAATCTAATATGCTTAAATGCATATGATTGACATACCAAGGTGGAGAGAATCTCAAGATATATAATTGAAGCACCAGACTTGGTATATCTAGTCTTGTGCTTCTGCTATGTATTTAGAGATTCTTGATAAATTACAAAAAAGAATCTGCAATGTTATTTGTCCTGACCTGGAATCTTCTCTTCACTTTCTTACTACCATAAAATAGCTTTGCTGTGGCTTTTCTATGAATATTTTTATGGCAATTGTTCTGATGAGGTTTGGTACCTAAACTTTATGAATAAGGACAGTACTGAAATGTTTAGCTGTAACTGAAAATTATGTCATAAGTTTCTTCTTCCGCACTTCTTGTAGAACTCTCTTTTAATTTCAGGCTTTCCATTCAACTTTCAAAAATTTAAATCTATCATCAATCTTCTGACTTCCTGATTCCTCTTTTTATTGTTCTCTCTCCTTAATGATGTTTTTGTTTCTCATATAATGACTTAATGACTCCTTGCATCTTAGTGGCTTGATTGCCTTGATTGGGATGAAATAATTAAAAAAATATATTGTTCAGATATACGAGTTTATGTACTGATCTTAATGTGAATACTACAACTGATAATACAGTGGATACTACAGCTAAAGAAATACTGCTGCTGCTGCTGCTAATATCTATTATTTCAACATCATATGTCTCCTCAAGCAACGATTTGTGGACTTATCTCACAGGATATTGACAGTATTGAGAGTTTATATTTCAAGTAGCTGTCCAAGTATTATAACTATATGGCAGTCATATGCAAGCTTTGTAAATTTAGAATAGAGTGCCTGTCATCAAGTGTTGGTTAGCATTCTTCCCTGCCATTCAACTATGTAAAAAAAAAATCTGTGATTTTCATCCATGACTGCCTTCCAAAAGCAACTGCTTTGTCTCTTCTCTCCATGATCAAACATCTGATTTGCTTTTGATATAACAAACTATTCCTTCATTTTACAAAAAAAAAAAAATGCTTTTCTCTCAAATATCTTATATCAGAGAGGGGTGCTAAAAATTTCTCAGTGTGATCCACTTCTGAATTCTGATGTTTGGTCATTAAAATACTGATTTTGATAAATGGGCACTTTTCAGCATCCCTTTATGGTTAATAGTAGAATCTGAGGAAGTAGAAATGGGGTGAATCTCCCGCCCCACAAAAAGATTAATCCATAAGAAGCTTTTGAATGTCAGCCATATCTGTAGAATCAGTCAATCAAAGCCTGTCTGATATTCTTTGTCTTGAGAAGTGGCATCTTTGAAGACTGCTCTTTTTTTCAGGTCAACTGGATTAGAAGTGTGCATTTTCATCAACTCTTCTTTGGATTCTCCTTGTCTGACATAATTGACAAATGGTTTGATATTGTCTACAAATACTAGACTGAAGACAGAAAGTACAGCTTCATGGTTACTGTGTTGGTGAATTTGAGACACCATCTGTCTTTCTTGCACATAAAATAACTCATTTTGTGAACATTCAAAAAAGGGATCTTCTTTTCATTCTGAATAATTACCCAGTTTTTCTCATTTACATAGTTGCTAACAAAAAGACATCATCTTTAGAAAATCACACTATAAATTGGTTGTAAATGGTGTCTGTTATGATTAGAGCAGTCATATTGGTATAGCTAGAAAAAGGTAATCCGTGTAGAGCAGCTGAACATGAAGGTGTGTACCAAGGAAAAGATGCTTATTTTCTAGTATTTATGAGAAAGCACGAAAGCCTTGATGTCAGTTTTCCCTATGAATGGCTTTTAAGAACTTTATACTCATTTCCAAAATTGGCCACACTAGAAAAACTCTGAGACAGTTTGAAGAGCATTCCATGATTAAACTGGACGCACAAAGCAACAGAGTTATTTGAGGCAAATTGCATCAATGAGAGTTAGGCAAAATTGAAAGCATTAGTAGAAGCATTAGTAGAAGCACTCAAACCTTCATATCAGTTTCCCAGTCTCCTTTGAAGACTTCTTTGCCATTCCCACATTGGAGTTGACAATCAACCTCAAGTTCATTACACCACATACATACCATTGTGGAACCTGACAGACCACCTGTAACCCATTTCCTCATTAGCTACACCCAGCTCCATTCATTGTATAGAGACAAAAGTGTCAATATAATGAAAATTCTGCTTACACTTTGGATTCAATGAGATAATCTGAAAGATTTGCAACTACTTTTCTATGTTGCTTCTTCCTCTTCCATCAGAACAACCCCAAACATCACAACCCTTGCAGATCTGGCAGACATTGGTAAAGTACTACTGGGATTTCCTACTCCTCTCGTCATACTCACCTGATCTTCCTCAGATTACTACTTATTTCAACTCCTAAAAAATTCTATTAATGGGAAAGTGGTAAGCTACAATTAGCTAAAAGTATTCACTACTGTTTCTCTAGTCATTTAGTCTTCAATGTCAGGACTAGTATAGCCACTTGCTTTATTGACTGCTATTATATGGTGTAGATTAGCATATGAATAAAACATTCTCCCTAAGTATGTATTTTTGTTTTTGTTTTTTTGTTTTTTTGTTTTTTTTCTTGGACAAATTTTTGTAAATTTGGAACACTTTATTTCAGGAAAAGAAAAGGAATGCAGTTTTAAAAAGAAGTTAACCAAATTAAATAATTTCTTTAGTGATTCATACCAAGTCATTTAGGTTCTTTAATGAAACACTTAGATTGCTTCAAATACACTTTAGATGCACTAAGATTGCTTAATAGGATTTAGTGAGGACATTTTCAAAGTGTCCTGGATAGGGAAGTTACAGGTTCAAGGTTCAGAGACAGTTATTCCCACCCCGGCCAGAGTGAGGTAACATAGAGCAACAGTACTTTCTTTTTGATCCAATAACCTAACAGAGCTTAATTGTGATTCGCCTGAATTAGCTCAACTTCTCTTGTAGTAGGTTCATACTTGTTGCTCTGAATGTAGTTTCTCCTGGCCACTTTTCCAGGAATCATCAGACAGATCTTCCTAAGGTAGATTTTCTCAGAAAAGAAAACATCAATTCATGAGAAGTACAATTTATGGCTGTACATAGTAGGGAATGAATCAAGTGGAGATAAAATGGTTTCCCATTGATGCACAGGTAAACCTCTTAATTATTAATCTAAGTTAATTGTTCTCCTCAGTTCTGTTCAGTCTCTCCACTTAACCGTTTCCTTGTAGGTTGAATGCAGTAGATCTACTAGTAGTTATTTCTTTCTCTCGAAAAAATCCCCTAAACTCCTTCAACATGAAACTTGGTCTTTTATCAGAGTGCATATAACTTGGCATACCAAATACGCAAAATAATTTAGTTAAACAAGCAAATGCAGTTGTAGTGAGTTTGTCCCTAAATGCAAAAGCAAAAGAGAATTGACTATATTCTTCAAAAATAGTCAATAAATATTTGCTTCCTCCTCAATTTGAAGGAATTGTTTCCTTGAAATCTAAATACAATTTTTTGAAGGGTTCAATGGTGTGATTAATTGGCCTCCTCCTCTAACAAATCTTGGCTATTCTACGGCCCAGACATTACATTTTTCAGTCATTCTTTTTGATTACTCTGTTGAGTAGGGCAAATTTCTTGTTGCTCCAGGATGACTTTAAGTCGGGAGGTGGTTGAATCTTTATTAAATTGGTCTTGTATCAAACATAACCGAACTCCCTACAACTTAAGAATTATCAAAATCATTAGAAGGTTGAAGGTTAAAATTAATAAAAGTATTTCGTTTGTATGTTAAAGTAGAACAGAACAGAATAACGTCATTCCATAGGAGTTAAATGATTAAGGAGAAAATGTAGTAAGTAGTTAAGTGAATCCAGAGTTGTATTTGTAAGTAGCAAATGTGTTTATGCAGAATTAACAGGGTACTAATAAAGTCTGTGTTCCTTTCCCTTTTTTATGGCCAGAGAGAAAGTGAAAGGGAAGGTAAAGCAATAAAGGAAAATTGTACTTATTGTGACATTAATGTTTTAGGAGCCAGTTGAAGACTCTTGTTGTTGCTATTGTTGTTATCTTCTTCTTTGTTGATGGCGAGAATGCTGAAGATGAAGAAGAAGAGATGAAGGCAACTTGCACTAGAAAAGGTGAACAAGAACGAACGTGTGTCAGGCCCTTATGTCCGAGTCAATGGCTTCAAGCTTCATTTGGCACATTGTGGCGGTGTCTAATTTCGCTTCCATCTCTAATTGCTTCAACTTTCTTTCTGTTTTTATATCTAAAGACTTTATCACATAGGATTGTTAACTTCTCTCTCAGTTTTGCAAATCGCTTCCTTTCATTAGTTAGAAATTTAATTTCACATTGGATCGCGAAATGTGGGGTCAATCTCTTTTCTTATTTGTCAAAATTCAAATCCACACTGCTTTATGAATCTTTGTCAAAGTGAAGAAGAGAAGAAAGTTACTTTTAATTCTGAATTTACCACAGACTTAGATTATTTATGTAATTCCTTAAGGTCGATATTTAAGACAGAAAGTGAAAAGTTCAATGCGTCAGCGATTTTTTTTTTTTCGCTTTTAGTCTTCGAAGCTTTATGCTTATCGAAAATTTAGAATAGAGCTTTTTGGCTCCGTGACTGGAATAAAATATTTATCTTTATTGACTCTATTTCCTGATTGCTTCGATGATCGGCTTAGCGTCTTTCTCTACTGAAAAGTGGTTTCGTTCAGAGGGGTTTATATTTCTGAACCAGAGTGCAACAGGCCTGCATTCTTGATTTAACGCCGTAGCTAAGCTCACGTAACTAGCATCAGTTTCAATTTCAAGGGATTTTTCCTCGTCTAGAGTACTACAGTCCTTTCTAAATCCTTTTTCAAATATCTAAAGGAATCTTTTATTTTAGCAGGTAAGGGGAAATATAGTGTTGTTATTTAGCATGCACATTCTTAACAAATAGTTTGGGATCCAAAAATTGCAGTAAGCGAACATTCCGACGATACTATTCTAAGCTCTCATATTGGCTGGTGGAAGAAATTCGTGCAGATGTCATACCCTTTTAGTGTCTGGTCTAATGGTACTTTTACTTACTTTGTGGGGTTTCATACATTGACACCCCCCACACACACACACGCATGGTCACTCGCCGTCCACGTGATGACTGGTTCCCGCCAAAAACGATGCTAATAAAAACGTGGTACACTAGTTAGGATTTCGTCC
The DNA here is from genome assembly GCA_037127315.1 of Ascarosepion bandense. Taxonomy (NCBI): domain Eukaryota; kingdom Metazoa; phylum Mollusca; class Cephalopoda; order Sepiida; family Sepiidae; genus Ascarosepion; species Ascarosepion bandense. The sequence continues at coordinate 1,789,123 of JBBBDQ010001527.1, read as the reverse complement.
CGGGACAAGTGCAGACATGTCTTCCTAACTCACACAAACACACGCGCACTAATTGCGTGTAGCAATTAGTGGCGCAAAATTTCTTTTATTTTTCTTCTCCTACATTAACACTATGCACATTAACTTTCATTCAAACAGGACTTTACATAAAATAACTTCCTACACATAAATTTACAATTTTTCCAACCTTCGTCAGTAGAAATCCACAGACTGCCTAAGACTGCTACATTCGCATGTAAGTCTCTCTCTCTCTCTACTCAACGCACACACAGACACTGAACTTTGTCTTCTGTCTGACTTTCTTCATCAAGGATTTGAACTTTGAACTCTTTACGATAATCTTAACAATTGTTACAAACCTTTCTTTCAGCTAGAGAAAAAACTTCATACATCTTATTTTGTTTCTACGAACAAACGAAGGGGAATGACTCTTTCCTTTTCACTTTCTTATGCATGCTCTCTCAACCCCATGTAACCTTTGTCAATACATTGTTTTTCTGGTTACTTTCGCCTTTTTGTTCTTTCTTAAAACCTGCTTTAAGATATGACCCCATGTTACGTCGAGTCGACTCGTTAAACATAAATTAGTAAGTGGACGCTTCGTCAACTACAACTTCGTAACCCAGAAGTTTTATTTCCGTAGACACACTTATTCTCATTTAAATTGAAACCGTACTTTTCAATCAGTTCTTTGCACCTTGCTAAGTTAGTGTCATGTTCTCTTTCATTTAAACAACGAATGGTCACGTCGTATATATACGCAAATGTTCTCTTTAGGCCTTTCTTTACGATTATTTAATCCAAAAATATTTGAAACCCAGTCACTCTATTTGTGATCTCAAACGACATCCTTTTGAAGTTATACAATTTATCACCGGCTTTAAATGCCGTGTAAGGACGGTCTGCTTTAGTTGATGATACGCACTTTTTATGTTTAGTTTAGAGTATAGACTATACTTTGCTATTTCCAAAAATTGTAATCTTAGGTAAAGGATCGGCATCTTTTAAGGTAAAACAATTTGTCATTTGTGAATAAATCTATGACTATTTTCTGTTTTTCATTTCTCATCCTCAGTTACGACTACTTGCATTCTCCACGGAAATCTACTGGCCAAATGATATCTGAAACCAACAAGTTTTTTATTTCCTTCCTCATAAAAATGTCTCCTCTTCCCTCGGATATCTTCAAACACGAGGTGAAATTCTCATGCTAGCTCGTTCACACAGTTTTAGAAGTGCTTTGTCGCCCTCATATAAAATCTATATTTTTTGTGCTGAAAATTCTTGTCCGAGAATTACATCAACACATAAATTATTCATTTCGGATAAATTAATTTTTTTTAAGTTTCTGCATTCACCGTAAGATTCACTTTATAATACATTTTTCTACAGTTTTTTATAACAAGTCAGACCTTCCAATGCTGACTGCAGCGTTAGTAGGTCTAACGTCAAAACAGACAGGGCTAACGTGGTGTCGATAAAACTATGACTTCTTCCCGGAATTACTAACGCGGTAACTTTTCTTTCTCTTGTTCAGGAGACATTTTACCTTTCGAAACTCTCTGTAGCCCAGTAGTTAATGTGGCTATGACGGTGTTGTGGAGTTTCCTGGCCAATTTGTTGTGTAGTTGTGGCGAAACTTCGCCTCAATGTGTAATGACCTGTTCGGCCAAAAGTACAACACGGAACACAAGAGGTTGGTTCAAACATGAATGGCTATATATTAAGTTAATCATAGAAGTGTTAATAAATAGTAATCAAGAAATAAATCCAAGTCCAAGGTATGATTACGCTGCCGACTAGTAGTTGTCATTGACTGCTCAGTTAACTGCTACCAACCTCTTCACTGCTCCTGAGAAGTCACGCAGTTATATAGCAAGAGGAAGAGTTCATTCCTCGCAGGAAGTTACCATAACAGACGGGTAATACAACAACAAAATTATTAGTTTTCAAACGACAGACTTTAGCGAAATGAACATTCTTTTTGCAATTGTAGCCACTCGTTCCTAAAATGACACTTATATAGAGTGTCTAGAAAAAAGTTTTCTTCTTCTATGTTCCGTGTCCCTTCAGGACGTAGGTGATCGTGGCCTTCCTCATCTCCCTATCCCTAGTATCTGTTAACATTCTTTCTCCTGTTACCCATCCCAAACCACACCATGCCATCTCTTTGCACAAGTCCATCAGGTATGGTACACGTTGCTTTCCCATGTTTCTTCTATCCCTCTATCTGACCTGTGAGTATCAGATTCTCCAAGCCTTCCATCCTCATTAATGTCCCAGGAACTTTAGCTGTCTCTTCCTGGTGTTAATTATTCGATTCCTTTTCCATCCTCTCCAAAACCTCATCGTTGCTCATATGTTTGGTTCATGATGTCCTCAGTATCCTTCTGTAGAACCACATTTCAGTTTTTCCTTCAAGTTTTTCCTTCACCTTTGAGGAGATTGTCTATCATTCACTGCCATATTGAATAGCAGACATGACATAACAATCCAATATTCTCTTCTTTGTTTCTCGCGAATTTTTCTGTCTCTCAAAATTCTACTCTGAGCTTCTGGAATGCTTCCTTGGTCATGCCAGTTCGCCTTCGGTTCTTAGTGTTACCCTTTCCGTCCTCTGTTAGAATACTTCCCAGATATTTAAATTTATGTATCTGCTTAATTTGTGTTATTTGGCTCCATTTTTACTGATGACCATTCATTCAGTTTTCTTGTAGTTTATATGTAGTCCTTTCTGCTTTTTTTAGTTACCTTCTGCAGGAGGTTTCATAGTTTCCTTTATTTGTTTGCTATCAGCATTGTATCATCTGCGTTTCTTATATTGTTCAGATTGTGGCCGCCACTGACGCATCCTGGCATGACTTATAGAGCTCTCAGAATTGTCTCGCTGTATAAGTTGAATAGATCTGATGAGAAGTTACATCCTTGTTTTACACCCTTTTCTATTTTTGTATTTCTGTTAAACTCGTTTTTGTCCGTATGCAGGTAGTGTGTTGCCAGTAGAGATTTTTTGATTATTCTAATGTTTTCCTGAATATGTCTAGTGCCGAGCATTTCTATCAATTCTTTATAACGTACTTTTTCGAATGCCTTTGCGTAGTCTATGAAACACAGATACACTTCCTTCTGCATTTGTATTCTCCTTTTCTATTAACATTCTAAGCATAGATATTGCGTTTATTGTTCCGGTGTCGTTCTCTTACCTTTGGCCTGATTTTGCGGCACGCTCTATTCATCAGGGTTTGGATGCAGAAAAAGTACCTGTCTTTTTAAAAAGATTTGCTAGTAGCGGATTTCGGAGACTCCTTCTCCTTTTTCATTTTCCTCTTGTTGAGAAATTAAAACGTTAGTTCAGGGTTCTGATACTGACGCTTCTTCAAAGTTTTTACATTCACTGAACAGTTCGTATAGACCTAACCACGTAGTTTATAAGAATATCTAGCGTCTCATCCTCAATATGCTTGAGAAAGTTTTAAAATGTTCGGTTCTAATGATTCCTCTTTTTTCCCCATAGATCCAGAATTTTAGGTTTTAATACTCTGTCCATGTTGATATCAGAAGCAAATAATTAGTAGTGTAATAGAACGTGTTAAACTATAATTAGCTATAAGTATTCACTACTTAGTCTTCAATATCAGGACTAGTGTTATTGCAACCGGGAGTGGAAAAAGGTCGAAATTTAAAATGGGTCTATTGGCCGCACCACACAAAAATCCCCAAGCGCCTTCGATACTTCCGCTTTTGGGATCACCTTAGGTGCCGAGCCATGAATCTGGCCCCCTTCTGGGGAAGAGGTACTGCCTGTGAGGAAAGCTCACTGAAACTTGGGTATGCCAATCCCAGGACTTCGCAACCGGATCTGACACAAGTTCGAAGTTAAATGGGTCTATCAGCCGTACCGCACAAAAATGCCCAAGCCCCCTCGGCAATTCTGCTTTTAAGGACGCCTCAAGCGCTGGGCAATAAACCTAGCCCTCTCCTGAGGGAGAGGTACTGGCTGAGGTGGGGAAACTCTCTGGAGCTTAGACACACAATTCCCAACCAAGTCTTGTAATATATTTTGTAAAAGAAATACAAAAAATGTAGAACAAGGCTAAAAGAGGAATGGCTATCTTCTGTTTTATACTTAAACTTAACTAGGCACAGTCACTGACTCAAGCAAACTACAATATTCCATACGCCAAAACAACTCACCCATACTTACAATTCTTACTACTACCACCAAAATACCTAAGATTTTCATGAAGTTCTAACTATTCCCCATATGTACAATTCTTGTCTATGGGGAGAGGCAGAGAGGGAAAAAAACAAAAGTTTTAAATTCCTAGTCTGTATTTACAATATAAAACAAAGAATGTTTACAAGAAACTGAATAAAATAGTGTTAGTAATAACGCCTCTCCCACAATCATTAATTATGGCAGAAACATGAGTTAACTGGACGAAATGATGCAGGACTTTATGAATATGAATCACTCATTCTTCCAATGACTCATTCAAACACACACATTTAAACACAATTCCCTGATTTCTTTACTGACTTCACAATTTCAGCTCTGCTTGAAACAAGAACCGAAAGCATAGGCGGAGTACCTGGCCAAGGTGATAGCAACAGTTAAGGCAATTCCACGTAGAACAGAATCCGTCTTTAACTTGTGAAGTAAAGACTCTAGCCTTGATGAATGAAGCAAGACAAAATGAAAGGTTCCGATTAAACTTTATTCATTGTTACCAGCACACTGGGAGACGCTTAGAGAAGTCGGATCCAGGTGCTAATGTACGGCCAGAATCCACAGGCTGAAAGAACAGCCTCCAGGAATCAATGGTCGTGCCTATTGTATACCTTGGATTGATCTAAATAGATCAGCGTGGCTTCATTGTCGACTTGCTTGATGATTAAGTGTACCATATAAAAGTTGTCCTGAATAGTCCTGCTCTTTACAGCACAAAGTGTTCGAAGACAGAGAGGACAGTCTGCAAACGGGCGGCTAAGATCTTGGCTAAAATCTTTAACTCTGTGTTTAACATCGTTAAAAACCGAAAGTTAGCTATTCCGTCCCCGCCGTTCTTGTCCTTGCGTAGCAACTTGATTACACCTCTAGTGAAGCGTTGAGGTATAGACACCTGCTTCAACAAGTTGTTGAAAATCAGTTCCAGGAAAGGGACAAAGACAGGCGACTGGCTCAAGTACAGTTCATAGGATAGACCATCTAATTCCGAAGATTTATCCTGGTCAACCAGCTTCAGCGTTTCCCAGATTTCCAACTCTGTAATAAAACCCTTGCACCCAGCCGCTTCAGCAGCCCTGAGACGAGAGAAATCGACTAAATAAGCGTCGAACTGAGTAGTTCTTAGAACGGGCTCCCTGATCAACAGATCCTGAACGTAGTCACGAAAGGCTTTGTAGTAATATCATGGAACTATTTTCCTACAGGCAATTTACATCTAACCCCTTGGCGTAGGAATCGACAAGTAACACTTCCACTTCACGCCTAGCATGGCTTAGAACAATACGTATATCCTCTTTATGTAAATATGTCAAATAAATCTCAATTCATATAATGATGTCTCTGTTCCAACTTACCACGCCTTAAGACATCAACATCTTTACAGGCTTCATATATGCCCGAGTTTGTAGTCAATGTCCGATTATCCAACTATATGACGCACGTGATACGTCGAGGGATCTCATTTCTAACTTCCTATGCATGCAATTCAGCGGTCATATTAGTCGCTTAGGAAGGCATCTTTATAAATCTAACCCTAACTACCAGAGCGTAATCGTTCTTGATAAGCAAGGAGCTACGGCTACAGCCCCAGTAACACGGTGTGGGGTTTCATACATTGACACCCACACACACACACACGCATGGTCACTCGCCGTCCACGTGATGACTGGTTCCCGCCAAAACGATGCTAATAAAAGCGGAAAACATCACGTGGTACAGCAGTTAGGATTTCGTCCCGGGACAAGAGCAAACATGTCTTCCTAACTCACACAAACACACGCACACTAATTGCGGGTAGCAATTAGTGGCGCAAATTTCTTTTATTTTTCTTTTCCGGCATTAACAATATGCACATTAACTTTCATTCAAACAGGACTTTACATAAAATAACTTCCTACGCATAAATTCACATTTTTCCAACCTTCGTCAGTAGAAATCCACAGACTGACTAAGACTACTACATTCGCATGTAAATCTCTCTCTCTCTCTACTCAACGCACACACAGACACAGAACTTTGTCTTCTGTCTGACTTTCTTCATCAAGGATTTGAACTTTGAACTCTTTACGAAAATCTTAACAATTGTTACAAACCTTTCTTTCAGCTAGAGAAAAATCTTCATACATCTTATTTTGTTTCTACGAACAGACGAAGGGGAATGACTCTTTCCTTTTCACTTTCTCATGCATGCTTTCTCAACCCCATGTAACCTTTGTCAATACATTGTTTTTCTGGTTACTTTCGCCTTACTCGTTCTTTCTTATTGACTGTTCTATTTCACCAACATGTTACGTCGAGTCGACTCGCAAACATAAATTAGTAAGTGGACCCATCGTCCACTACAACGGGATTTAATTGTCTGATTCACTTTTTTCTCTACTGCTGTTTGAGCTGCTAATCTAACTAGATTGAGTCGATGAATATAAACAGTATACGACCTAATTTGGCATTTTAATTTGCCCAACCAACTATTCCCAACCACAGCCTCGTCAATTCCTGCGGTAGCATTCATATCAGCTGGTCCTGGAAATCTCGCTCAACAGATAATGATGTGTTTAATTTCCAGTAGCCAGTCATCATAGCCTTAAGCTTATCTAAATTTAACTAAACCCGGACGAGTCTATGATCCGAGTAAAACTTTGAATAAAAACTTGGACACCCTAAGAGCCCTACATCAACACTCTTAACTAAAACCCGGTCGAGATAGCTAGAACACGTCGCCGTAGCCGAGTACCTTCTATCCATCCAAGTCCACATTACTTCATATGGTGAAGATTTGCATTTGAATACAACAGGTAGAAAATACAGTTCTCTGGAACCCAGAAAAATACTTGGAAGAGAAAGAAAGATGACAAATTCTGGGAGGATTGAATCATAAAGCTACCTCAACGATAGCAAAAGGTAGTGGAATAAAATTGCACATTTGGGGTTGAATAAATCCATGTATTAGGTTGTTTTGAATATAATGTTGGATTCTAGAATCCACTTTTATTCCTGAATTAAAGTATTTAAACAATGTTTAAATCAGTGAAAATAGGAACCCTAAATATCAATACAAGTCTGCCATCGAGCTATAAGGTTATTTATACCTTTACAGTAAAACTCTAGAGGTTTGAATGGCTAAAATAGTTTAATGCATGAGTGGTCTTTGGTTTAAAAACTTGTAATGTTGGTTGAAAAAGTGGTAGCCAGTTGGCGACCGATCGTGTGGAAGATGTGTCAAAGTCACGTGTACCAAATCAGTAAGATTCTGCAGTGTCATCCTACCAACATGTGACCGAACATTGTCATGAAACAGAATTGGACCTCATCAACCAGTGTCAGTTCCAATTTCGCTTACCTGAATGCGCATTTCATTCAGTTGCCGGCAGCAAAATTTGGCAATGATGCTCTGGTTAGAAAGCTGTAATGAGTAACGCCAATGACTGACCACCAGACAGTCAGCATAATCATTTGTTGGTGAAATTTTGGTTTGGATCCTTCGTCACATTGAGTCGATTGTTTACGATTGTCATAAAGGATCCATTTCTCATCGCAAGTCACTTTTTGATCAATCATTAAAGAAATGAATTCTTCATATCGCAGAGGAAGCATCGAGCACACTTCAAAACATCGAACTCTTTTACTTTCACTGAGTTCATGTGGGATCTATTTATTGTTTCGTCACCTTTCCAATTTTCTTCGGATGATCTGATATTATTCAAATGCTGACACCCATTATCTGAGACATTTCTCTGACACTTTGACGGGTTTTGTTCGACTCGTGTTTTCAGATATTGATTGTCAATTGCAGATGGACGTCCCCTACCACCTTGATCTTCAAGTCTCGGATCATCATTGCGGAACTTCAGAAACCACCTCTATACAGTCCGATCTCAAGTGGATCTTTTATTCCTTGCACTGTTAAAGTTAGCAGCACTTTGAGAAGCATTATGACCAACTTTGAACTCATGCAAAAAAAAAAAAAGAAAAAGAAAACACTGTAAAGACTGATGTGTATTTTTTGTATACATATATTTCCTTCCTGTTACGCTCATGAAGAGAGAGAGAGAGACAGACAGAGAGAGACAGAGACTATAGCGAGGCTGTGTCGGCTCAGTTCATTCTCTTTACTACTAGTTATTAAACTTTACTACCATTTATGAAAGCGCTTGCAGTTTGTTTTTTCCTTAACAATGCATTATTATTTTATTTTTTGCAATAATTATGTCGTCGAATAGTGAATAATATATATATATATATATATATATATATATATCGTCTCTATTATAATAATGACCGTTTTTTGTGTGTATGTATATATATATATATATATATATATATATATATCTTGTCTGTTTTTGACGGCATGGGCCCACTCGTTATAGTATAGATTAGAACACAATTAAAATCCTTATTTTAAAATCGGACATTATATTCCAAACAATATAATACAGATACCTAAATATTGTCACTAAAATTCACTTAAAAACTTCTGGTTCAATACACCTGTACAAATGATAGAATATTTGAATGGCCAAATTATCAAACAAAAATCGAAAATTAAATCTTCCTAATTAACCTAAAAGATGTGCGTTGTTGTGCAGTGGATATCAGCTCGGAACGAGAAATCAGGAATCCGAGTTCGAATTCCAGTTGTAATTCCTTGTATTCACTAACGCGCAAATACCCTTGGGAAAAGAATTAACCCGTTTCTTCCCTCCAGTTATGGGTTAAATAACAGGATAAATTGGGTTCTATAGTCTTGGCTGGCAACCAGTCTACCGCAGAATGTAATGGCAACCTACTGTGGGATAATCTTCTGCCCAGTCTGTCATGTCACTTTCTAGACATGATCGCCCAAGCGTGTATCACCTATGGCACTTAACTGACTGACTGAATTAACCTAAAAAACCAAATGAGAGGAAAATCACTTAAGTAGCTGATAGATATGTGTCATGTCTTTTCAGGACATAGATGATCATGGCTTCCCACACCCTTCATAGCTCTAATGAAGGTTTGTCTTCTTACTGTCTCTCCCAGTCTCTGTTCTGCAATCCATTTAAATAAGTTCATTAAATAGTTTCTCATTTCTCCCCCTGCTCATCTTGATTTCAATACGTCTTATCAGCCTTAAATTCTCTAGACAAATTTCCTAGAAATTTCAAATATTTTTTATTTCTCTCTCTCTCACTCTCTCTCTCTCTCTCTCTCTCTCTCTCTCTCTGATTCCAAATGAACAGAGAGAAAGAAAATTAACTGAATTCTCACAAGAGAAGAGGTGATACACGCTTGGGCGATCATGTCTAGAAAGTGACATGACAGACTGGGCAGAAGATTATCCCACAGTAGGTTGCCATTACATTCTGCGGTAGACTGGTTGCCAGCCAAGACTCTCAAATATTTTATTGATTTGTTTTCATACTTTTTGTAGGTTGTTTAAAGTTGAAACATACTTTGGAATTGAATAAATATTTTTCTTTTTTTGCAAGTGAATGTGGTATTAACATTTTTTCTGAGATAATAGTGATTTTTTATATAAGTCCTACTATTTAGCCTGTAACTTGGAGGTTAAAAGAGATGGGTTCATAAATTTTCCAAGGTGATGAAAGAAACTCAACTGGAATTCAAACTCAGCTCTCCAGTTTCTCAAACCCGGTTTTAAATGACCCATGAGAACTTGATAAGCTGTCTCTCACCAACTTCCCTGTGCCGCTTCTATAAATACTTTCACGGCTTTTGCTCGGATGAACTTAGATCACTGGTGCCCTCTAGGTATGAATTTGCAAGAGATACTAGATTAGCAACCAGGTCCCACTCTTTTACAGTGAAACAGATAAGATATAACTGCAATTTCTAATCTAACAGCTTCTTTTCTCACACTTCCCACCTGTGGAATTCCCTTCCATATACTTGCTTCCCCGACAGCTAGGAATTTAAATGTAAGGTCAATAGACATCTCTTATCACACTAACTCGCATCCATTCTCTCAAACATTTTTCCCATCTACTCAACCCTCATCCTTGGTATCCTCATCTGTCTATCACCCTCCTTCTGACATTTCCTATAACTAACCACTCTTTTTCATCACTTTTTCCTATGTAACCCCCTGTGCAATAGTGGCAGTGAAATGCCTTGCTTGGGGTGAAATGATTAAAAAAAAACAACCAACCAACCAATCAATCAACCAACCAACCAATTTCTTATTTTAAGTTGTTACTCATTACACTATCCACCCTTCTTAGAGTACTTAATATTCTCAAGCAATGACCCATCTAGTTACTGACTAAAGATCAAGCTTCAGTGATCAGATGAGAACTGGTATTTCAACATGATATAGCTATAGGCCATTCAAGTCTGAACATGAAATATAACAATCTAATTACAGTCTTACCCAGATTTTCTTCTTTTTTCTGTGGAGTGACCCTTTAAGATAAGAGTGATAATGCCCCTCCACAAATTCCTATCCCTTGTAGCTCTTAGTAAGATTTGTATTTTCTCTTTTACTTCAACTCCTTGGTCTGCCAGCAATTTTCACATAGTTCTAAATGTTTCTCTCCACTCTATTTTCTTACTGTATATCCCATGAGTGTTAAATTCACCAAGCCCAGTTTCCTTATTATTTTTTCCAGAAATTTAAACTGTCTTTTTGTTTCTAAGTATAAATATCTTTTCTGTTTTGATTTTTTTAAATCATCTACATTGCATGTAACCATGATTAAGCAGGAGTAGATCTGCATACGGACAGGTAACGATCTCAGTAGATTTACAAAGACAGAAAGATGCGTAAGACAAGGATGTGTCTTTTCACCGGATTTGTTCAACCTGTACAGCGAGAATATTTTGAGGACTCTAGACGACATGCCAGGATTTGCTATTGGAGGCCACAACTTGAACAACATAAGGTATGCAGATGATACAGTGCTGATTGCAGACACAGAAAGGAAACTGCACAACCTCCTACAGAAGGTAACGGTGGAGAGTGACAAAAAAGAACTACAAATAAACTTTAAGAAAACTGAATGCATGGTCATCAGCAAAAAGTGCAACCCAAAATGCCAAATACAGGTGGGGGATACCAGAATAAAGCAGGTGCAAAAATTTAAATATCTAGGAAGTGTTCTAACAGGAGATGGAAAGTGCGACACAGAGATCAGAAGGCAAATTGGCATGGCAAAGGGCACATTCCAGAAGCTGAGCAAAGTACTAACACACAGGAAAATTTCACTAGAAACAAAGAAAAGAGTGCTGGCTTGCTATGTGATGTCAGTTCTTCAATATGGTAGTGAGTGCTGGACGATATCATCGAAAATGATGACAAAACTGGAAGCAACAGAAATGTGGTTCTACAGAAGGATGCTGCGGATATCGTGGACTGAACATGCAAGCAATGATGAGGTGTTGGAAAGAATGGCAACCAAAAGGAAATTAATACTGAGCATCAGGAAGAGACAACTGAAGTTCCTGAGACACGCAATGAGGAAGGAGAGTTGGAGAACCTGATACTGACTGGCCAGGTAGAGGGAAAAAGAGACAGAGGAAGGCAGTGGATAACATATTTGCAGGGCCTGGTCGGGTGTATGACGGAACGGGGGTTACCAGGAGTAACGGGAACAAACATTCTGAGGGCCACAAGGGATAGGGAGACGTGGAGGGCCATGATCGCCTACGTCCTGAAGGGACAGGGCACATAGAAGAAGAAGAAGAAGACATTGCATGTCCTCCCCACATCATTCTCAGCATCCCTCTAATAGAACAACATCTTTGTTGCCTCAAAAGTTCTCTGCATCTGCTACAAGATTGTCCAGAATAAACTGTCATATAAGAGGAATTATATTACATAATAGTTTGACACATTTTTCTTTGTTTCTAATGAAATTTTCCTGTTTCTTAATACTTTGCTTAGTTTTGGAATGCAATTACTGCTTTTCCAATGCACTTTCAGATTTCTACATCATGCAGTAATTTAACCTCACCTTTATTCAAATTTGAAGCAGTGCTAATTGAGAATAATATTTACAGATGTGCCCACTGAAGTACATGATCATCAAATAGACTAATAAGAGTCCAAGGCTAAATCTCTCATGCATACAATTATTGTTCATTCACAGTGTTGTTTAGTTTTCCAGATGTGGATTTCCTCCTTGTAATAATGAGAAACATTCTGTCCTTCCTCTCTTTCAGGTGAGGTGCTTATATACCTTACTGTCTCCCAGTGCACATCCTGTCACATCCTAGCACAGCTAGATTAACCACCTGTTTACATGTTCGGAGAATCCACTAACATCTTCTAAGTTACAGGTCTGCACCTAGAGGTTAGGCAGACACCATCCAGATAAACCTTCTCATGCTACATGTTTCTCTGATATTCTTGTGTGATACTGAGTAGAAAGTCTAATTGGTTTCTTCTCTTGCATTTATCGTTTGTGGAACAATCTTTAACTTCTTGTTTATCTGTCAACTATAATCTTCAAACATTTAAATGAAATGTCAATTTTCATCTTCTGTCACCTTGAAATCCTCATCTTTATATTGTCCCCTCCTTTCAGCAACAATGCCTTATTCACTCTGTCTGTTTACCCTGTTCTATCTTAGTCACTTCATCATTCTGTTTGGAATTAAATAATTAAGATTGCACAGTATTAACTACCATATAGGAAGACTGATAGTACATTACAATTCAATATGTTTTCTTTGTTTCTAATGAAATTTTTCTATTTCTTAATATTTTGCTTAGGTTTTAGAAGGTACTATTTTTCTTTAGAAAATTTACATTTAAATTTAAACAGTAGAATCAACTGAACTCATCAGCCTTGGTCAGCAACCAATCTAGGCAGACAATTCTGAATATAAATCTGTTTGGGCATATGGTTAATGGTTCAATCCCAGAAATACCTTATACTCTATATACACATATAATTGGTGCATAGAGAACTAGAATGAGGAAGAGAATACATACATATATATATATATATGTGTGTGTGTGAAAAGTGTATGTATATAATTATAAATATCAATATATATATATATATATATATATATATATATATACATGCAATTTGTTATATATATTATATTGTTTACATATTATATATGCGTAGTACTTATTTAAAAGCGCTCAATATCAGTGATAAACTCACACCTATCTATATGAATATATATATATATATATATATAGAGAGAGAGAGAGAGAGAAAGAGAGAGAGAGGGAGGTGACAGTCTGTTTCATGCTAAATGTAATCATCAGGCCATGTGTTTTTGCTTGACTTTTTATATATACAAGTCAGTGATGCATTGTGATTAGTCTCTTGTATTGTGGGTACTCTATTGTATTATTCTAACAGTTATTTTAGAGTGTGTGGTTTGTTAATTTACTAATCATTTACTTAGTATATTTAATTCACAGTGTTGTTTAGTTTTCCAAATGTGGATTTCCTCCTTGTAATAATGAGAAACATTCTGTCCTTCCTCTCTCACTGTCCCTGATATTGTGCATTTTAACTTATGAATATGGAATGCCTTGAAAATATATTTTATCCTATATGTTATCATTTCCCCTCTAGCATTGTAATAAAGCCTCTAAGATGCTAGGTGTTAATGAGTGTTTGAAAATATGAGAAATTAAAACAGTATCAGGGAGAGAGATCAATAAAAGAACAGGAATTAAGAAGATGGAAATTAACGGTTGATATTGATTTTAATTTTTTAAGATTAAAGTTGACTGGGAAGCAAGAAGTGTAAAAGAAGAAACTGCTAACCTAGAACTTGCTGTTAAACCTAGCAAATTATATATATATATAGCTGCACTTAAATTCATAAAGTCTAGATGCCACAGAGGAAGGCTCATCAGAACATTTACCACGAAAATATTTATAGATTGTTACAGACAAGATATGCTTTGGTGGTGAGAAAGTAACTAGAGTTGTGATGCTACATTAGGACGAGTAACACTGCCAATTTTTCTTTGGATTTTTTTTTTATAAGCGTTTCACCCCAAGCAAGGCATGTCACTGCCACTACTGCACAGGGGGCTACATAGAGTGGAGAAAGGATGGTTAAATATAGGAAATGTCAGAGGGTGGGTGATAGGCAGGTAAGGATACTGAGAATGGTTAAATATAGGAAATGTCAGAGGGTGGGTGATAGGCAGGTAAGGATACTGAGAATGGTTAAATATAGGAAATGTCAGAGGGTGGGTGATAGGCAGGTAAGGATACTGAGAATGGTTAAATATAGGAAATGTCAGAGGGCGGGTGATAGGCAGGTAAGGATACTGAGAATGGTTAAATATAGGAAATGTCAGAGGGCGGGTGATAGGCAGGTAAGGATACTGAGAATGGTTAAATATAGGAAATGTCAGAGGGTGGGTGATAGGCAGGTAAGGATACTGAGAATGGTTAAATATAGGAAATGTCAGAGGGTGGGTGATAGGCAGGTAAGGATACTGAGAATGGTTAAATATAGGAAATGTCAGAGGGTGGGTGATAGGCAGGTAAGGATACTGAGAATGGTTAAATATAGGAAATGTCAGAGGGTGGGTGATAGGCGGGTAAGGATACCAAGAATGAGGGTTGGGTAGATGAGAGTGTTCTGAGAATAATTGGGAGTTAGTGTGATAGGTGGTGTCTATTGACCCTACATTTAAACACCTGGAGATTGTAGCTGTCGGGAAAGCAGACTTGTGGAAGGGAGTTCCACAGGCAGGAAGCGCGAGTTGGTCAAGTATCTAAATTCAAAGCAGAAGTATTAAATCAATAGTTATATTGTTTTGAATATTATGCACTGTGTGGAATATTGGTGATAAAAAAAATTACAGAATGGTTACAGTTGAGAACCCTGTGGAATTACACTGGTAACTGAATCGTCTTAGGCATTGTTCTCAAAAGACAAGCTCCTGTGTTATACAGCGCATTCAAAGCTAATTCATTATTCCAAATAT
Source organism: Ascarosepion bandense (assembly GCA_037127315.1). Classification (NCBI taxonomy): domain Eukaryota; kingdom Metazoa; phylum Mollusca; class Cephalopoda; order Sepiida; family Sepiidae; genus Ascarosepion; species Ascarosepion bandense. The sequence continues at coordinate 1,773,977 of JBBBDQ010001527.1, read as the reverse complement.
CTGCAGTGTCATTTAAAGGTTGGAGAATAGGTTGGCTAAAAAGAATAAGATGAACGAAAATGTGTGATAAAAGTAAGAATAATCTAAATTAATATTAAAATAATAAAAATAAGTATAGATATCAATCAAAATAATAATAAAATAATAATTAAAAATTACAATTACCTAAACATTTTTCCAAATATTGCTATTTTGTAGAACAGAACCCTATTCTTAACCTCTTCAAGTATAGGGTCAATATTTACCTACCTACCATATCATACAAAATCTTCACTTCTTACTTCATCCTTTTATGTACAAATCACATGCCTCATTCAGTAACCCACTTTATTGAGTGGCTCTTAAGCCTTGTATTACAGTGACAAAGAATAATAAAAATAGTAATAAAATTAGTAATTTTTTAAAAATTAATTGAATATTTAACATCTTACTTCAAAATCTCAGACAAAGTACACTTTAATCTTTAGCCATGGCAAAACAAGACATCAAGAAATAATTCTAGAGATTGTGTGTATGTGACAGAATGATCTCCTGACCAAAAATAGAGGTCAGAACCATTTCTTAAAAACTTGCTCATCAACATAATTAGAATATGTATACTTAACTGTAGTAGAAGAAGGCAGTTTGTGGTTGAATCCACTCTGTTCACATCCAAGAAATTGATAAAGCACAATCAAAGAGATATTGGAATCTACTGTAAAAAAAAAATGAACTTGCATTTGGTACCCAAGCATGATTAAAGCCAGTGCTGATCAAAACAGCATTTTAAAAAAGAGAGAAAAAGAGAAACAAGCAAAAAATTAACCAATTCTTTCTAGAATCTTTATGATAAATCATTCTTTAAAAAATATCTGGAAGAATTTGTCAGCACCATTAGTGATTGAAAAATATCTTTGTAATTTTACTTCCCATCTCAAAGACTTTGTTGTGTCTGAAGTACTCAATTCCATGAAATGTTATCAAGTGTACATTCCACTTTCCTTTATGAGTTGCCACTGCCTCATCAGCACAGAGCAAACATATTTTTGCACTAATGAAACAAAAACATGTTGATAAAGGAGAAAGGTGAAATCATGGAAATAGGAACCCATTATAGCTGGTTGCTTTTTTGTTTTGTTCTTTTTTTAATTTTTTTGATGTCTTCGGATAAACACTTGGTTAAGTCCAAATCAATTCTGATCATATTATATATGAAAAAAGCTACTGAAAAGCATTGGACATGGAAAAAAATGTACAAGTGTGGAAAAAAGAGATCAGGGGAATGAAAAAGAAATAGAAAACAATAAAAGAAGAAAACAAAAGAAAAAATGGAAAAGAAAGAGCAAAAGAAAAGGAAGGAAGTGGAAAAAATGAGAAAAGGAAGAAAAAATATAAAAAAGCATCAAGGAAAGAGGAAAGAAATGGAAAACAATGAGAGAATAAAAAAAGAAAAATTAGAAAGAAACATCAAAAAGAGAATGGAAAACAATGAAAGAAGGGAGAAAGAAAAAATTAAAAAGAAGGATCAAGAGAAGAAGAAGGGAATGGAAAACAATGAGAAAAAGGGGAAACACAAAATGGAAAGGAAAGATAAAAAGAAAATAAAGAAAATAAAAAAACAATGAGAGAAGGAGCAAAAGACAAAATGGAAAGGAAAGATCAAAAGAAAAGAAAGGAAAAACAATGAGAGAAAAAGAAAAAGATGGAATAGAAAGGAAAGATCCAGGGAAGAGGAAAGAAATGGAAAACAATGAGAGAAGGGGGAAAAGACAAAATGGAAAGGAAAGATCAAAAGAAAAGAAAGGAAAAACAATGAGAGAAAAAGAAAAAGATGGAATAGAAAGGAAAGATCCAGGGAAGAGGAAGGAAATGGAAAACAATGAGAGAAAGGGGAAAAGACAAAATGGAAAGGAAAGATCAAAAGTAAAGGAAAGAAATGGAAAAGAATGAGTGATGACACAAAAGACAAAATAGAAAGGAAAGATCACGGAACAAGGAAGAAAAATGAAAAACAATAAGAGAAGGAACAAAAGAAGAATGGAAAAGAAAGATCAAGAGAAGAGGAAGGAAGTGGAAAAAATGAAAGAAGAGTGAAAAGACAAAATGGAAGGGAAAGATCAAAAGATGAGGAAGAAACTAGAAAACAATGAATAAAGGAACAAAAGGCATAATGGAAAGGAAAGATTAAGGCTAGAAGAAGGAAATGCAAACTAATGTGAGAAAAGAAATTCTTGATCTCACTTGCTTGTAGTTATTGTCAAAAGCTGCCTTGGTTTGATACAAAATAATTATTATGGAATACCTAGGATAATTATTTTTATTACTTTAGCAGTGATCTCTGGTATACACTTCTTCATATTCTACACCTTCTGATATTTATCTGCTGTAATAATCTTACAGAAGCTGCATTGCAGCCTGATAGTTAACAATATAAATACTGGCACTGGTGGACAGACTTTATATTCTGGTGCAGGCAGTTTGTGTCTACTGCATTTATACCCATAAAAAAAGCATGAATCTATATCTCCTGTTAACTGAGCTTAGGATAATTGAACCATACTCTATTAAATATTTTTCAGTGACCAAATGGTAAGGTAGACTTGGCATAAAAGTTGTAACCTTTAAGTAGATAAATGAACCTTGATTTATCATGACAGATTACAATAGTAAGATATAATGTTGGTTTAAAAAATCCATTTAAAATTACTAGCATGTCACAAAGAACTGTTGGAACTGCTAAGTAACTTTGACATATTTGGGAAAGATATTAGAATAATTCAGAATTTATACTGAGAGCAAACCACCTGCATATGGATAGAAAATGAATTCAATAAATATACAAAAATATAAAGGTGTTTAAAACAAGAATGTCTCTTCTCACTGAATATATTTAATCTATACAATGAGGTGAGAAGAATTAGATGTTCCACCAGGATTCATTATTGGCAGCCACAGTTTTAACAATGTAAAATATGCAGAAGAGAGTTGACAGCAGACACTGAAAGGAAACTACAAGAAGGAAATCAAGAAGAAAGGACTAAAAATTAATTGCAAAAAAAAAATACATAGTTGTCAGCAAAAAGATCACCACAACATGTAAATTAAATTGTAGATACCAAAATCAATCAGGTAAAAAAATTTAAATATCTGGGAAATATTTTAACAGAAAACAAAAGTGTGATACTGAATTCTGAAGGTGAATTAGGATAGTGAATGATGTCTTCCAAAAGCTAAACAAACTATTAAGAGGAATTTTATTAGAAAAAAGAAAAGAGTACTGAATTGTTATGAGGTTTGTATGAGAAGTAAGAGTACTGATCTCACAAACAACTTATTTCAATTCCAAACAACAAACTACATGATTTCCTCTTGAAAGTAATCCCCGCCCTCAAGTCTAATGCACTTTTTCGTTCTTCTCTGCCATGTTTCTATGCACTGCTTGCAGGATCTTTCTTTGTTACTTCTCAGTTCTGTTGTTATGGTCTTCTTGATGGCTTCCACACCTTCAAAACAGGTCCCCTTATTGATACCCTTGAGATTGACAAAAAGAAAAAAAATCCCACAGAGGAAGATCAGGTGAATAGGGAGGACTTTCCAGTATGGCAAAGTTCTTCTCAGACAGAAACTGTTGAATACTGAGGTAATGAGCAGCAATGATTTTTTTTATCACAATGCTCATCTCTTCTTGCACACTGTTTTCCTGCTTGATTGTTTTTCCTGTTACTTTTTGGACAGATCTTGTATGTAATATTGATCATCCTATATGGTAGTGAATGTTGGATAAAAACTTGGCTGATGAAGAGATTTGAAGTAAAGGAAATGTGGTTCTACAAAAGGATGCTGAGAAGACTATGAATTAAACATGCAACAAGGAAGTTTTAAGGACAATGGAAACATAAAGGAAGCTTATACTTAGAATCAGAAGAGAGATAGTTGCATTCTTAGGTCATATAATGAAGAAAGAGGGTTTGGAGAATCTGACACTAACAAGATATAACAAACAAGATTGCCATAGAAAAGCAGTAATTTACCCACCTGATTGGCTTGTGTAGAATAGGGGTTTTTAGAGATGACAAAAAGACAAACCTTACTAAGAGTTACAATTGATAGAAAGCTGTTGTGGGCCATTATCATCCACATCCTGCATGGATACGAAATACAGAAGAATAATAAGTCAAAATAAAAGTTTAAACAACCATATTGAGCATCTTACCATTAGTAGATAGATAGAGAATAAACATGTGATAAGAATGTAGTATCTGTACTGCCTGCGAAATTATTACAAACAAATATTTGTAATGCATATATATAACTATTGTTAATCAGTTTTTGGTCATAATCAAATTAGACCAGTACACAGTTGTATTAAAAAGTGCTCAATACATATATATTGTAGAGCTTTTGAATATTTTTCATTTGGAAACCAATTATTTCTGCAACCTTGGTTTATAAATTTTACAAAATTTTACAAAAAGATATGAAGCGTTATTTTTACATGACATTTATCCAAATGTATTTGTTTGAACATTTTTTTAATGGATATTTGTATTTGAATTCAAAAAAATAAATTTAAATGATTATGTTGATTAATACTATTTTGTAACTTTCTGTAAGATTTTGTAATATTGTCTTTGTTCACATTTGTCTACATTAGTATATCAACCAGAGTCGATAAGGACATCATGAGAAATCAGAAAAATGTGTATTTACAGCTTAATTCAACTTTGTTAAACCATGAAATTTTCCATGGTTGAGTGGTAAGATGATTCACATCTATTGGCAGTTTCTCCCAGGTATGTGGGAGTCACAGTTTTGAATCCTGCCAAATGATAGATATTTTTCTAAACAAGATTTCTCAAATATTCAGACGGGTGAATATATGTAGATGTATTGTTTAATTATAAAAAAACAGAACATCTACTCAAATATGAGCATTCATTAAAAATAATGAACAGATAAATTTAAATGAATATCTTTTTATATACATATATATAATTAATACAAGTAAAAGGTTTGTCACTGACTAATGTTCCCTTTCACACCCTGATTCTAGATTTCCATAGATAAGCCCTCTGAGAACAACTCCATCTACACATCAGTAGGTATCAGCAATTGACTGCATATACATTTCAATTTTTTTATATCCACTTTTTTATTGCTCCAAGTATTTTTGTATTTATTGTGTATTTGTGTAAGCATGTGTGTATAGACATGCCAGATGATCCAATATGAACATTTCAGTATATTTGGGTGTCAATCTTAAAACAGTATAGAGGACTTGGAAAGAGATAGATGAGTCTAATGGTGATTACACAGGTATGAAAAACACACTCTGATCATTCCGATAAGACAAATCCTCCTGTATTTTTAGTGGTGTCCTCAGGCTTAACATAGAGACCTATATCAAGTGATTTGAAAAGGTAGTGATGCATTGAGTCAAGAGGGTAGCTGCTGGAAGACCCTATATCTGACAGCAGGACTCTGCACCACAAGCAGGAGAACCCAGTCATGGCTGTTAAACAATTTCTGAAACTGCATCACCTACTTTCATCTGTCCAACTAACTCCCTAGACTGCAACTCTGCTTGATTATTATGTGTGTGGCATAAGAGACCATCAAAAATTCTTGTAACACTAAAGATGAACTGAAGGAAAGGTTTATGGCAGTATTCATCAACTTAAACATGGAGATTATCCTGAAAATTTGCTGAAGATTCTGAAGTCTTTTGGATGCTGTTGTTGAAGCCAATGACAATTTTATTGAATAAATTTACCTTAGTATTTCAAAATATTTTTGTATCATTTTGGTATATATATCTGTTAAAATGTGATGTCAGTGCTATTCTCATTTTTGTGTAATTTAGATAATAATCCATCACACACTGTATATATATTGTCCATAAAGTTCATGCTGATTTTTAATTATTCATGTTTCAACCTGTTAGAACACATCAAATTTTTTGACAGACATAATATGTTTACATTTCTGATTAGAAATTACTTAATTCATGTCAGTTTTTATCCCCCTAAAAATAGAAGATTATGGAAAAACTGATTTACAAGCAGCAAAAAAAATGTGCTGTGTATGGTGAAGGTGCTTTAGATAACAGAACTGTATGGAAGTGGTTCAGTTAATTTTAGAGTAAGTGATTATTAATGAAGAAAGCTTAGACAGACCCCACCTTCCACTACAGATGATGATGATGAAGTAGAGATATTGATTGATAATAACCTGTATTACACAATGTGGGAATTGGTATAAATGTTAAATTTATCAAAACCCACCATCCATGAGCACTTAGTCAATCTTGGATACTCAAATCGCTATGATGTTTGGGTATCATGAGATCTGAGTGAAAAAAATCTTTTGGATTGTATTTCTATGGATATATCGATTATGCTTATTAAAATTGCCTTGATCCTAACCAGACCTAACCAAACTCCTCGCAATTTAACGTTATCAGAAGGTTGGAAAGAATAAAACTGTTTCCTTTGGATAAATAAATGAAAATTTATTTATTGAACAGCATAACAACAATTTGTATATATGAAGTTATTAACAGTGAAAATGTTTTAAGAGAAAGTGTAGTAAGGAGTTTAAAGAATTAAGAGTTTGTTAGTTTTAACAAAATGTGATTTTTACAGATAAAGATAAGTCCATGTTTTCAATGTAATGTATCAACAAATTAGCAGTAATGTCATGTCCCACTCTTTCTTTTTGTGTACGGTGGGTAGGTGTAGAGGAAGAAGGAGAAATAAAGAAGGCAGCATAATAGAGAAAGTGAGAGCGTGCAAATACAGATCACAAGGACAGTTGTGCCTGATTGGTGGTTGGCAATTTCTGTTACATTATATTGGATTGGCTGTTTTCAGCTCCCTCATCCATCTGACAGAAAACATGTACAATTAACCAACTTGGATCAAATGGTCAACTCCCAACAAAAACTCATTTTGGGGCAGGAAGAAACATGACATGTGTCATCAAAAGTTCAATTTGTTGTTTTCTGCAAATCACTCTTCTTTGATTGGATAATTAATATTTTGACACTGGCTTGTGAATTTGCAAACAGTTAAGAAAATGAAAGTTATTTTTATTTTGTACTTACCAAATTTTATCTGTGATTTGCTAAGCAAATTGTGATGGGTGATGAGAAATGGATTGTTTCCAACAATTTTCAATGAAAAAGATCCTCGAGTAAGTGATATGAGCAAACTTTAGAAGCAAGTCTTTATCCCAGGAAAGTTATACTGTGAATCTGGGGGAATTGGAAAGGAAGCTTGTACTATGAGCTTCTGCCAAGTAACCAGTAAATTAATTCTAAGAAGTACTGCTCACAACTAGATGAATTAAAGGCAGCAATTCAAGAAATAACACCCAGAATTAGCAAACAGAAAAAGAATTGTTTTCTATCAAGATAATACCAAAAATTTTCTTTGGAGACCCAGCAAAAATTGTTGCAGCTTGGCTGGGATGTGCTACCCAACCCGTGCTATTCACCAGACATTGCTGCTTTGGATTTTCAATTATTCAGGTGCTTTGCAAAAGAAATTTTATTTCTTTTGATGACATATCAAAAACAAATTAATGAGTTCTTTGCTAAGAAATCACATAAATTCTAGTATGACAGAATCCTTAAATTGAAAGACAAATTGACAAATGTTGTGCAACAAAATGGTTCATAGTTAGCTGAATAATTATTTAAAGGAATAATTTTTTTTTATCATTTCACCACAAGCAAGGCATTCCACTGCCACTATAGCACAGGGGGTTACATAGAGAGAGTGGATATAGGAAATATCAGAAGGAGGGTGATAGATGAGTAAGGAGGTACATAGGAAGAGTGTTTGAGAGAATGGGTGCGAGTTAGTATGTTAGGAGGTGTCTATTGACCTTACATTTAAACTCCTGGAGGTTGTAGCCGTTGGGGAAGCAAGTATGCGGGAGGGAATTCCACAGGCGGGAAGTATGAGAAAAGAAGCTGTTGCGGTTACATTTCATCGGTTTCACTCTAAAAGGGTGGGACCTAGTTGCTAATCTAGTATCTCATGCAAATTCATACCTAGGGGGCACCAGTGATCTAAGTTCATCGGAGCAGAAGCCGTGAAAGTATTTATAGAAGAAGCACAGGGAAGCCACATCATTCTGGTGAGAGAGTGACTGCAGGTGGTCAGCCAAGTCGGTATCGATCACATTACAGATTCTCCATTGTATTTTGTCAAGAACCCCAAGGAGAATAGCAGGGGCACCCAACCAGATGTGGCAGCAGTATTCAATACACAGGTGGATGGTAGATTTATATATGTGCAGGATAGATTCAGACGGAAAGAACTTCCGGGCCCTGCACAGAGAGCCAACTTTCATAGCAGTGGATTTAGCAATGGATTCGATGTAGTCATTCCACTTGAGGTCCACTGAGAGTGTCAGGCCAAGCAGGTGTAGTGTTTTACTCTCTGGGAGGCAAGCCTGTTCCATGCTAATGGGAGGGATGTGCGGTTGTCTATGGTGGTTAATTGATAGCAGCTTTGTAATTTCCCTCGAAAATCACTATGTATTTTCTAAACAACTCAATGTGTATATATATATATATATATATATATATATATATATATATATATATATATATATAATAAAAGCAAAAGGTAATTTAACTTAGCTGTGTTGCTAATTTCACCATCCTGACTCTATGGTTTTGTGAACAAAGCCCCTGAGAATAACTCTGTCCACTCATCAGGAGGTATTAGCAATTGACTACTTGTACATCTCAATTTTTCTTTTTTATATGCATTTTTAATTTTTGTTTTTTGTCTTCATATTGTATATGTACAAACATGCATATATATATATAGATAGATAGAGAGAGAGAGAGAGAGAGAGAGAGAAAGAGAGAGAGAGAAAGAGAGAGAGAGTATTTCTTGTTTACACACCTTCAAATTGTTTGTTCTCTTGAGAAGGGTTTACTTTGTTTTGTAGTCATGTGTTAAGTGTTCAAATCATGTCATGGTCACTGGTTGTGGAAGGTTGAGAAAATAAAAATTTGGATATGTAAAAATGTTCAACTCATCCCTACCAAAAAACAAATGAAAGGAAAAGAAGGAAAACAAAGTGTATGTTTTTAAGTTCCAGAAATCATTGAAATCATTGAAAAATTGTTTATTTTTTCCCAATTCAGTTTCTTTTTCCAAAGAGTTTTCATATGGTAAGAAATAGAATGGATATAGAATATCTCTTAATGACTTTTTTACTCAAACTGTCACAACTAGTTGCTATTCAAACTAATATCCAGTTTCTCTCAGAAAGATTTACTATTTGATGTGCTGTCCTTTTATTTAAATTCAGACATGAACATCACCATAGACATAACATGGATGTCATTATAAGTACAACATAGACATCATCATAGAAAACGCTTGGTTAAATTTTAAAGTGTGTTACTTTAAAAGCATAAACTTATTATAACTTAATAACTATACATTCTTAACTAATAATTTGACATATATTTTAAATGTTGTGTAATTTATCTTTCTCCATACATTTCATGTGAATAAAATTTTATCTTAAGACAGTATCCACTCAGTTGGAATATTGTATCTTATTAAAAATATTCATTAAAAAACATTTTATTTTGTCTGAAACTGATTAATGAATAGAATGTGTTCTAGTAATGTCTCTATTATAATTTATATCTTCTCAATTTGTTTGTTTTACAAAATCATAATTCATATTGATTTTTAAATTCTTTATTTACACACTCTTTAATTCTTTGTGTTCTTCTAAATTCATCAAAAATTGATTCTATTTCAAATTTTAAACCCTTTTTACATAATTATTTTTTACTTAATTCTTCATTTATTTCTCATCATGATGAAAATCTTTGTGTCAATCATAATGTAACGTTAGTAATGTTTGATAAAAATACAAGATGAAGTACATATTTCTTATGAAAAATTATTGTTTATTCACTTCTGAATTTTGTCAATTTAACATCAGCCATGTGACATATGGGATTTCGGAAGTTTTTTCTATTCTTTTCACAAGGATACAAAAAACTCTTTGCCTTTCTCTTTGTGTTTATATAACTGCCTGTCATCCAGTTGTCTTGTGTTTGCATATCTTAATTTCAGCTAGGTTGACTTCCTTCTTGTGTTGGTCATGCCACCAACTTTCTTTGAGGACTAATTCTGTACATGGTGTTCATGAAGCACCTTCTAAGTCAACCTAGCACTTTTGTTATTCTCAAGTGATGCTGACTGCAAAGCTTTCTTTGGTATCTCTTAGGGTAGACTTTGTACATATTAGGGTTATCAGATATTAAAGGTTCTTCATAGACATTAAATTTGATTCATCTCATTGATATTACCTGCTATAAATTGCTTATTATAGTGAGTTTTGCATCTTGTGTTGGAATAGATTATATTTTGTCATTCTACGAGTCCTAATGGTACAATTTAATTTAGTACTCCTTGTTGCAAGGTTGGGTCATTGACAACAAAATCATTTGCCTTACCAGGCAATCCTAATGGTACAATTTAATTTAGTACTCCTTGTTGCAAGGTTGGGTCATTGACAACAAAATCATTTGCCTTACCAGGCAATCCTAATGGTACAATTTAATTTAGTACTCCTTGTTGCAAGGTTGGGTCATTGAGAACAAAATCATTTGCCTTACCAGGCTTACCTGGTGAGTTAGAATGGCTAGACACACAGCAGGATTTAAAACAAGAGTTGCCAAAGGGCAGATGAAACATCTTGTAGAGTCAATGGCCATTTAGCACAATTGGGCAGACTTGGCTCTGTAGCTCTGTATGCAGCCATTGTGGTAATGATATGGCATCGCTGGGTAGTTGGCTTCCAAGGCTAAAGTCAATGGCCAAAGTGGAGGATTGCCCTCGATGGAATCAAAAGCTATGTGTCCATGACCAAGATAAGCCTTTAAGTGGGAGGACATTAGCTGTATTTCTCATTGTTAGTTACTAGTATCCCTCCTTTTCACTTATTTACTCTGATCCAGCTGACAATGCAAAGCAATGAAATCATGAACATCACAGAGCAATCTGTTTTTTGTATTTGTGTGCATTCTCGTTTGGTGGTGGCTCTCAATTCAGCAATTAATGCAGGTTTGTTAATGTAGACTTTGTCTTTTTGGTATCCCCATGAAATAAAGTCTAGTGGTGTGAGGTTTGGTAAATGTGCACTGTGTTCTATAAATCCCCTTGTCTAATCCACCTGTTTGGCAAGATCCCATCAACAAAGGATCTAACATTGTGCTGGTAGTTTGAGGAAGCCCCATCTTGCTGAAAATAAAACTCCTCCTCTTCAAAGTCCTCTCTAATCCTTGGCATAACAGAGGATTGCAGTATATGCATACATTTTTGTGATATCCTTTATATATATAAACATATCATCCAACAATTTTGAACTTCGAAATTTATTTTATTTTATAATTGGCTCTGTAATTTAAATATTAATTACATTGAGCCCTCCACCTGTATCATTTTTTAATATTAAAATATTAATATTAATTAGGATCGGGTCTTAGGGATTTACCTTCATGCTTTTCCTTTTGGATTAAAGATTTTATATTTTAAAAAAAAAAAATATATATATAGATAGATATATAATAGAGATATATATATATAAAAAAATATATATATATATATAGTAGAGAATATAGTCTGTGCCAAGTCAAATAGGAAAGACTGGTTCAAAATTTTGCAAATAGCTGGTTCCAATAATCACTTAAAGATTTTGAAATCAGTCTGTATATCTTTACATAAACCTTCTCTTTGGCAGCAGAAGGATTTCATGAAATCTCTACATTTGTTAGAGGATATTTTATTTTAACTGTCCCTCGCTAATTATTTCCGCACAATTTCTCCTCTCCTCATTATAAGTATATATATTTATATGTATATTCATTTTAACATGTTTCCCCCACTTTTTTTGCTCTTCATTTTCGTTTCTTTTCTTTTCTTTTGATTTATAATTCCAATGATTTTCTCTTGATGAGATGTTCGACGAAAGGCCTTAGGGACTGTCAATAGATTCCTTGTTTTTAAAATAGTACACAAATTTTGTACCTCCAAACATTTGTTTATATATATATATATATATATATATATATATATAATGACTGAAAGTATTAATAATAATAATAATAATAAAAGAAGAAGTCAACACTCAATTATATCAACTATGGGGTTTATAGTTGATATTATTGAGTGTTGGCTTTTTCTTTTATTATTATTATTATTATTAATACTTTCAGTCATTATATATATATATATATATATATATATATATATATATATATATATATAATGACTGAAAGTATTAATAATAATAATAATAATAATAATAAAAGAAGAAGTCAACACTCAATTATATCAACTATGGGGTTTATAGTTGATATTATTGAGTGTTGGCTTTTTCTTTTAAGCAATAATGTGCTGACTGTTTGGGGAAAAATAGAATGAAATTCCCCTGCACATTGGGTAGTTATGGTTGAGTGAGTTTTGCACATTTTTTTCTTTGTCAGTCATTAAGGATTGTCATTAATCAGATATTTCTGCCACAATAGCTCATAATGGGACAGTGAAATGAGTACAATCTACCGCTATACATTAAATAAAGAATCCAGCATGAATTTCTCAGAAGGTTACTCAGATTGACAAACAAATGAAAAAGGCTGTAAAGCACAATGGCTGAAATATTTGGATAATAACAACAATAATAAAGATATTAGTTCTTAAATATATAAAATGATATGGACAGTTTTTAAACACTTGATGTCTAAAAACAGAAAACCCTGGCAAAAAAATTGAATTAATTACAATCACCTGTCAGTTGTCTTTAATGAAACTTGTATCTAAACTTATTTATAAATGGAACTTTGTCTCTCTGTGTGTGTGTGTGTGTGTGTGTGTGTGTGTGTGTGTTACCTATAGACTCCGAAATGGCTGAACCAATTTTCTTGAAAATTAATACAGTTGTACTATAAGTGTCTGCAAGTGTTCTTACCTAGGTTTTGTGTCGAGGTACCCCTGATAAATATCAAAAATCGATAATCAAAAAAATCGGGTTATAGAAGGAGTGGTCCGATTTTAATCAAATTTGATACACTCATTGACAAAGACATAAGAAACGATATTCAAAAGTTTCAAGGTTGCAGTTGTTACAATAGTGCAGAAAATCAATAATATATATATATATATATATAAAGGGCAAGATGTTTGTGTGTGTGTCTGTTTATCTGCCTGTATATCTGTATTTTTTTCAGCCCTTTTATTTTATTTTTTGCTTCAGGTTTGGCTCTAAGTAGGTATAATTGTAGTTCTTAGTCTCAGCCATGATACCATTTACTTAGAGGACTTATTTAGCCTTCAAAATTCAGTTTACGAAAAAAAACTTATTTGATATTAATACCATTCATTTTTCTTTCAGCTTACGGTTTCGCTTTAACTGGAACCAACTATTGCTTTTTAGTCTTTCATGCCACTGTCCAAAGAGTCTGAGCTCCAGGACCATGGATTAGTTTTAAAGCTTTCATTACACCCGAGAAACGACAGGCCATACTGCTAGTATATATATATATATATATATATATATATATATATATATATATAGTAAGTAATTCATTGAGTTTTATTCAACCTCAACAGAATGCAGAAAGCACTGGACAGCAGTTTCATCCTATATTTGGGACTCATCAGCAGTGCGCATCCACTACCAGGAATTGAAACCTAGACAGTTGAATTAGTAAGCGGATGTCATACCAACTGTACCACAGGCCCCGGTGATGAAGAGGTAATGAATTAAACTCGATATAGCACCGCTCATTCACATATTCCATGGTGGAACTCTGCTGAGCTCCTTTTAACCATAGGACTGTGCCTCCCAGTGCCACGACTGCTATCACCAAACCTGGTGATAGTAGTCATGGCTACTGTGTGTAGCATGTGGTCATCTCACTAGACTCCAGAGTTTCCACCAGTAGCATGTACAGCTGTTTTTTTGGCAAAGCACAACATTCCTCAGATCCTTTGTCACCGGGGCCTGTGGTACAGTTGGTATGACATCCGCTTACTAACACAACTGTCTAGGTTTCAATTTCTGGTAGTGGATGCACACTGCTAATGAGTCCCAAATATAGGATGAAACAGTCATCCAGTGCTTTCTGCATTTTGTTGAGATTGAATAAAACTCAAGGAATTACTTACTTAATATTTCAAATCCTCCTACAATTTCTCATATATATATATATATATATATATATATATATATATAAGGTCTGATCAAAGATTATTGGAAATATTTCTATGCTAACAGAGCTAAAGTATGCAGAGTGAAACTGCTTATCATATAGACTTTGAACTCTGTCACACATGCACACTAAGTTATAACATCCTTATTCATTTCTGTCTTTTACAGCAGTCCTTGGAAGGAAAGTGTGTAGCATGTGGTCATCTCACTAGACTGCAGAGATTCCACCAGTAGCATGTACAGCTGTTTTTTTTGGCAAAGCACAACATTCCCCAGATCCTACAAACACCATATTCTCACTCCTTGCAACTTTCAAAAAATCAAATCCCACTTAAAATTAACAAGATTTCAAGACATTTAGGAAATCCAAGTAAATGCAAATAGGCAGCTGGTTGCTATTGCATAAAAGAAGTTCCAGAAATGCTTCCCTTAATGGAAGCTGTCAGATAATGTGTGGATAAAAAGAGCTACTTTGAAGGAGATTAAATGCTGAATTGATAGGTATTTTAGTTTTCTAATCCCTTTTGATCAGACCTCATTTAAAAGATATCATTCACCACAGATGATATCTTCAATTGCATATGATAACTGATGTGCATACATATTATATTAGCATTAAAATTAAGAAATAAATGAAATAAATGATAAAATGAATGAATTACATTCTTTTTATACTGCCTCATTCCCAATAGCAGTTACACATGGCATCACATTAGAACATTTCAAATATCATGCATCCTAAGAAATACCAAGATGCAGACAAAGGAATTAAAATTACCACACAAATATTGCATCAGTTCTTGATAATGATTGGAAAGTTGAAAATACTCAAACAAATTCACAACTTCAAAAATAATACTCAGAAATCCTACATGCAAGTAAGTTGGAAAAGAATAATAAAAGATTAAAAAAACATCCCTTGTCAGTTCTATTTAATCAAACTTGTTTGTATATATATATATATATATATATATATATATATATATATATAATCAAATTTATTACTTAAGTGTTATTTTTAATGGGTACCCATATATGAGTAGATGTTCTCTTTCTATTCATTTATTAAAAAGTATATTTATTTATTTCCATCTACTGGCCTGAATATTCAAGAAATCTTATTAGAAAAATATGCACTCAATGACAGGATTTGAACCTGTGCTCCCCTATGGGAAACCATCATTAGATCTGACGTGCTGTGACCTCTTGACTACAAAGAACCGACTGCTCAAGCAAATCCAGAATAGTACTTGACCAGGATGTAAATAATTCTTCCCTCACAATACATTCACCTGTTTACAATCCACCTGTAAAAAGCAATAACCTGTTCCATATAGATTTTTTTTTTTTTTACCTGTTGATCAATTTATGGACATTTTTATTTCCGATATGAAGTGAAAGAAACAATATAGATTATTGGTTATTATTTCCATTTGACTAGAATCTGTTGCAACTGATCATAACAGAATGGTTGATTCTGTTTGTACAAGGCATCATTAAAGAGTTATTCACAGCTGCTGCTGCTGCTTATACCTGTAAAGTTAGTAGGCAGTTGATGATGATGATGATGATGATGATGATGTAAAGTCTGTACTGAAGAAGATAATAATAAGGTTAATATTTTTCATAATTACTTTGATTGTCATGTACATAGCATTAAAAAAAAACGCATACTATTTATTGACACAACTGATAGGCTCAGTTGTGAAAGTTAATCCTGTCCTGACACCAGCTTCATTATTCTAAAAAATGAAATTCACAGATGACAACTTAGCAATGATGATGATACTTTTTGAGGATTAGGTTGGATAATTTAATTACATTTCAACCCTTGTTGTGTTATTTAATTTTGAATAGAACTATAATCACAATAGGTAAATAAATATAGGCCTGGCTTGTATTTTAGTCAACAGGTATCCAGTGTACTTTTCAGCCAATTGGTTGATATATGTTAGTTTTATACTTGAGACAAAAAGTATTCATAGAACATGTACTCTCTTGAGATAAAAATATAGACATAAGACATGTCCCCTCTTGAGATAAAAAGGTAGACATAGGATATGTTCTCTCTTGAGGCAAAAGGTAGACATAGATCATGTTCCCACTTGAGACAAAAGTTCCCTCTTGAGATAAACAGGTAGACATAGGACATGTCCTTCCCTCTTTTTTAATCATTTCACCCAAAGAAGGAAAGAAAACCACTAAGACACAACAAGTTACTGAGTGTTAAAGAATATTGGAAACAAAATATTTCTAAAGTGTGAAATATTTTTAAGAATAGGAAGTAAGAAGATCGAAGATAATGATTGACATTTAAAAATTTGTCTTGAGCCAAATTGTAGACATACGTCTGTTCACACTAAAGCCCTATACTCTACAGGGTAATCTCTTGGATTAATATAACTCAATCCAATAAAATCTACTTGCTATGGAAAACCACAGTATCAACACCCAGCCTGGTGAGGATGTAGCTCTGTACTCTGCATAGGAGTCTACGTGGTTAACAGCAACCTGAAAAAAGTAGTTACTCTTCTTCATTATGTAAGGCTGAAGAATCTTTCTGCCAAAATATTATGACAACCACAATACAAATGAGATTCATTAAGCCAAATAACATTTCTAATAATTTATTTGATATTTTCACTAATTTCTATTTTGGTTTGTATTATTTGCAGTTGATGGAAACTGGACTCAATGGGGTGGCTGGTCATTATGTGACAAAATCTGTGGCCCAGGTGGTATCCAAAAACGTGTCCGTTATTGTGCTGATCCATATCCAAGCTATGATGGAAAAGACTGCGAAGGTCCTACATCTGAAACAAGAGCATGTGTGAACAACACACAGTGTCCAGGTGAGGCACTCATTTTGATTTTTAAACTATGATGTTTTTCTTTGATTTGTTTTGTTTTTTTTATAAAAACACATTCTTATCAAAGGTTTACAAGAATATATTATTGGCAAGACTTTACAAAAAGTCCCCTAAAATAAATAAAAATATTTCAAAAACATTTGTAAAACTGATGAGCTTAGAACTCATAACTCATAATTTTAATTCCCAAATTTATAAATGATTGATTTATGACGCACTGTATATATCCATAAATGCATACAGCTATTTTGTGGAATAGACTCCCAAGCGGATACTTTCTGGTCACTACTATCACCTCTTCAACTGTACTGTGAGCCATTATCTATCCCACATATACTCATAACTTGAATTTCTTCCTTTTATATCCCTACAAACACATTATTCAGTAAGCCTCTACCTTGAGTGGCTCTTTGGTCTTGTAAAGGGTGAAATTTTAATTCAGAAACATACGCTAATATGTTTATAGCCTAATAATGAAAATGCATTCATTTTATACAATATACTTTTATTTTTAATAAAATCCAATTCATGTTGGAATTTTTTAGTCATGCAATTGTCATTTTTGCTCATCTTAGTTCTTATACTCACAACTTTTCAGGCTTTTATACTTCTTCAGGGGTCTTGTTAACCTAGTAATCACCAAGAGACATGACCCCGTAGATTAAAGTGTTTTTTAAATGATATCTGGTTCCTGAAAATTCTGAGTTTAATAACACTGAAGAATCTAACACTATGATTCAGTGGAAGAAATAAACAAGAATCACAAATTTGAATATAATTACTGATTATTAAATTATAATATTATATTCTTTGAGTGTTGAAAGCAGAATGACAAAACTTCAATGAAATTTACTTTTAAATAAATAGTTTAGTTCAAAATTCTAAGAAGTTTACTGAGTACAATGACAAACTTTTAAAGTAGGCTGCACATGATAACAGCCAAAACATAAGTATAATGGAATTGGCAATATTTAGCCGTTTCCCTAAAGAAAACATTCAGCATTCATTGACAAAGCAACCAGTATATCTTTCAGTTGAAGTTTATAAAATCTTTTCTCTTGTTCAGTAGTTTTTCTCACTCTTTCCAGTATTGACAGGGGTTCCCTTCCTAACCTTTTATCTGAAGTGATGTGAATCTTAACATCTTGATTATGTCATTATTTTCTCTTATAGTTACATGTGCTATCCATTTTAGTTGTTGCTACTATTTGGCACTGTTCTTTGTTTATGAATCTGTAGTGCCAGTCTACAATGTTCAAAGAAGGATGACCTTAGCCAAGACCCTCAGGCTTTTGTTGCTCAAAGCCTTTCTGCACCATTGATCTTTGAGAGCAGTTGTATACAGCTGAGAATTTAGATATTTCTGAACAGGTTAGCTGACATACATGACATTTATATGAATGTCTTAATTTGACAAGATTATTTAAGAACATTACTTGAGTTTTGGAGTCATAGCAATTTTCACTGCTGGGTAAAGCTACTTCAGGCATAGCCTATTTTATGTTATATATGTGGTTGCTTGACAGTTGCAACTTCAGTCTTGTGTCTGATCGTCCTGAAAAGTTATTCTGTCATTTAATGGAAGCAACAGATAAGTTTTACAAAGGTGAATATGACTGGTGATTATTATATAATATCATCTATTTTATCAGCACAAAGGTAAATATGACTGGTGATTGCTAACTGATTTCATTTATGAGAACAATCTGTACATAGGCATCAAATAAATATTTGAAAAGGTTACCAAGTATAATGACAAATAACTAAAGAAGGCTGGAGGGTCTAATGGCCAAAACACTGTGATAGTTAGTAAGATGAGGGTGTTGGTTGGAATAATAAAGCATATAACAGAATTCAATTAATAAAAGTAGGGCTACAGACTTATGAGTCCACCTTTATCCATAAGAAATGTGTACAGTTGAAACTGCAGAAAACTCTTTGGATTAATTTGAAATAAATATGCTCTTTGAACTTCTGTATTTTAAGATTAAACAAAATTGGTTCTCTTTCCAAAGAAGAAAATGTCATTTTTTATGCTTTATAAAATAGAGAGTCTGATTAGAATTCTGCAGTCTTATAAGCATTTTTGAAATAAATACATACATTTGGATTTTTCACTAATCATTAGAAAAATGTATAAAAATGTAAATATTTTCTACTTTTATTATTTTATTCAGTCAGTTAATCATCATACATGATAAATGCTTGGGTGACCATGTTTCATTTGATTCATGACTGACTAGGCAGTCACTTTCTCACCAGCATGATGTGGCTTTTCTCTGTCTTTTCTACAAATATTTTTATGGCAATTGCTCTGATAAGCTTTTTTTCCATGGTGTACTGACTACATGAATTTAAAACTGCTACTAGATTGGCAATTAGGTCCGATCATTTTACTGTTGAACTAGCTAGATGCAACCACCACTTCTACGTTAAAAATGTGACTTTGGATTTCATAAAATAACTCACTGATATTTTTTAAATTGTGTGTGGTATAGGTTTTGTTGTAAAAGCTTTTCAATTAACTTGTAGTCAAGTGTTCATTCTCATGATCAGGTAGTGAAATTCATATATGTTCAGGAGGAACAAGCAAAAAGCAATCATAAAATCAATTTCTCACACATAGGGTATGTCTTATTTCTGTCTTTTCTACAAATATTTTCATGGCAAATGTTCTAATGAACTTTTTTCCTGATGCCCTGACTACATAAATTAAAGCGGGATACAAGATTAGCATCAAGATTCCACCCTTTTAGTGTTGAAACAGTCAAATGTAACTGCCACTTCTACTTCAACTGTTTATTTTCTTGCAATTCCAATCTCCCTTCCAATTTTTTGCTTCCCTGATAACTACAATCTTCAAAAATTTAAATGCAATGTCAATCACCATCTTCTTGAACTCTATTCCTTTTTTGTCCATTCCAATCTTCTTATTCTGTTTCACTTTCATTCCCGTGTTGTCTGTCTCCAAGATTGGCTTCAATGCAAAACTAAAAGATCTTGTCTGCTGAGCTTTTTAGCCGTAGAAATATAAAAAAGTAGCTTTCTACCTTTCCAAAGAGCATTAGTGCAAAGTAAATGCAAGCTATATTGACAAGTACTCAAACTTTGTTTGCCAATTTCATTTTTTCTGTAAGTAATCCTTAACTCTTAACCTTATAACACTTCTCATCCGTTTATGTGGTTTTATCTCAATTACTATGAAACTTGAAGCAACAGAGATGTGGTTCTGTACTAGTATACTGCCACAGATAGAACATTTTCTCAATTAGGAAGTTTTAAAGAAAAAGGGAACAAAAAGGACACTTGTACTTAGAATCGGAAAGAGACACTTGAAATTTCTGTAACACTTAATGGGGAAAGAGGTCATAGAGAATTTGACATTGACAGGACATACTGAAGGCAGGAGGTACGGAGAGAGACATTAAGATACGTAATGAGCTTGTGTAAATATATAGCTCAACATGTATTGAGATGTGGAAAAGCTTTGAGTTAAAAAGAACTGGAAGTTATGAAGTGTCGTGATCATGCATATCTTGAAGAGATGCAGTACACAGAAGAAGAAGAATCTTGATCCTGCTACCTTTTCTGTTATCAAACCAGTTTGTATTCTTTTAAATTTCTGTCTTTCCAAGAAAAATTAGCTATTTGAGAAAAAAAAAGTAGTAACATTAGTGCTAACAAATGAGTGTCAGTTTTGTTGAAAACAACCATTGATAAATGCTCTAAGGGGCATTGATCCTAGCAGTTATCATTTGTCTTTGCCATAAAGGGGTAAATAGGGGCACATATCACTAATATTAAATCTGTAACTCGTCTGAAAGCCTTATCATTTCTAGAGGGTGGATTGATTAAAGAAATGGATGAAGATAATAAAATAAAAATAAGCAAATGTAAAATTAATTTTATAATGTGATGAGAGGCATAAACTACCGTTAAAATGATTCTGATGAAATTGGCAGCAAATTTTTGTTGTGATTGATTGCTTGATGAGTAGAAATTAAAATGTCCTCGCTTTAGTCCCTAATTCCTTTTAGAAGCAATTCTTGCAGACGCTGTGAGCTCAAAGTTTATGTGCAGAATTTCTGCAGATGTTATTAATAGTTCATATTCTGTACTTCAAATGTTAGCCACATTGATTATGCACTGAATTTTTAAGAAGAATTAATTTCCCATCTTTACAGCTTTACAGCTTCTTCAGCACTGCAACTTTTAAATCCCTAAATTACAGAATTTTGGCAAAGTTTAACAAGATACTCACAAATTTTGCAAATACTACACTTACATTCATCCAGTTTAGTTTTCTTTTTTAGTATTTTGGCTTTAGTTACTTTCACATCATTGTAATGTAGCTTCCCTATTCCTTTTCAATAAATATTTTCATGGTAATTGTTCTTTTTTTAAAATCATTTCACCCAGAAATGCCACTGGTTGCACAGGGATTTACAGTGAGAGAATAAAAAAAGTACAGAAAAGGTAAGGATATGTGGGAATCAAGTAGATAAAAGATGGCAATTGACATTGCATATAAACTTTTGGAGATTGTAGCTCTCAGAAAAGAAAGCAAATGGGAGTGAGTTCCACAAATGTGAGGAATGTGAAGGGTAACTGTCATAGTAGAAGATGAAGTTACATTTAACTATTTTGATGGTAAAAAGGTGGGACCTTGATGCCAATCTAGTAATACAAGTAAATACATGTGGTCAGAGTACCAGGGGAAAAAGCTTATCAGAGTAGTTGCCATGAAAATACTTGAAGAAAAGTCGTAGAGAATCCACATCACATCAGTGAGAAAGTGACTGAAAGTTGGCTGCCAAGTCAGATTATATTGCAGTCCTCCTTTAGATTTTGTTGAGAACCCCAAGGTGAATAGCAGGAGTGCCCGACCAAGTATGGTGACAGTATTTAATGCATTGACGAATGGTAGATTTATAAATGTGCAAAATGGATTCTGGTGAAAAAAACTTTCTGGCCCGATACAGTGAACCAACCTTCCTAGCAATAGATGCAGCTATGGTTTCAATGTAGTCGTTCCATTTGAGATAATTTGAGAGAGTGAGGCCACAGAAGTTCAATGTATTGCTCTCAAGGAGACTAGTGTCATTCATTCTGATGATAGGCAGGAATGTTTTCTCTAACTTCTATTGAGCTTTTCTTTTTTGTGGCTTGATTTATAAATTTAAGCATACTACTGTATGTTAATTATGATGAATGGGAAAATCAAAAAGTATGGATACAGAGTGTATTAAAAAAATTAAAGCTTAATAGGAATCAGGAAAATAAATTATAAATTTTTAATTATATAAAAATAAGTTATAAATTTTTCTTAATAGGATTCAGGAAAATTGCCATGAAAATATTTGTGAAAAAGACAGAGAGAAAACACACCACATTGATGAGAAATTGATTTTATCATTGCTTCTTGCTTGTTCCTACTGAACATACACTACTGGCCATAATTATTATGCCACCCCAGTGTTTTAAAAAATGATGTATTTCATACTATTTTTTAGTATTTATTGACAAGTGAATAATTGTAAGTGAACATAGAATGTTTTTTTTTGTTAATACTGCACTATAACATTTGCATCAGATGAATTTATAAATATTTAATAATTACCTGTATTGCAGTTTCATCAATGAAAGAATGAAGAAAATTTAGCGTGATTCGAATGACTTCATCTTTGCTTCCTTGTTTTGTAAAATTTTGCAAAGTAATAACAAAAGAACCATTCTATTTTCATTTAGAATTATCCACTAAAAATAGTATAAAATACATCATTTCTTTAAAAAAAACTAGGGTTGCCTAATAATTATAGCTGGTAGTGTATATGAATTTCACTACCTGATCTTGAGATTGAACTCTTGATTACAAGGTAATTGAAATACTTTTGCAATAACACATATATCATACACAATACCTAAGACAGCAATGAATTATTTTATGAAGTCCAAAGTCACATTTTTAGAGTAGAAGTGGTGTTTGCATCTAGCTAGTTCAACAGGAAAATGATGGGATCTAGTTGCCAATCTAGTAGCAGTCTTAAATTCATGTAGTCAGTACACCAGGAACAAAGCTTATCAGAGCATTTGCCATGAAAATATTTGTAGAAAAGCTTAATATAGTAAGAAGTATTGACACTGATACACATGGTTGAACGCTGATCACCAGATAACAAATAAAACTATAAGAATAGACTGTTTCCCTGGGGATCACGTGACCATGATAATAACCTATATTAAGCTCCAGACAGAAGTTTGTGTGGATCTACTATTTGGATGAATCAAGTAAATGAACTGGATTATGAGTAGCAGCAGCAGTTGTGTTAGTTACAGTCGAGTAGCAGAGTTCAATGTTCACAGTGTGATATTACTATTCGTCCCTGAGTAGATTACTCAGAAGGACTCCTAAAAGAGGATACTACATATTATCAGGAGAAGCCTCTTAATACAGCACTATTTGCAAGGTACGCAAATAATTAGCTGAGTACTGGAATATCCCCTCGTTGTAATAACTATTACTAAAAATGCACTAGTAACTGAAGTAATATACCAAGACCCAAGACAATACAACCATGTGAAGCGACAATATATCAGTAACCTTTTAGGTTATAATAATGACCAAACAAGGTTATAATAAAAGGACAGGGAAGCCATATTAGGTTGGTGAGAAAGTGACTGAAGTTGAGATGTCAAGTCAGGACTGATTACATTGCGGATCCTTCTCTGAATTTTTGCTTTCTTCTAAGAAGAGGTCATCACTATATATTATATTAATAATATAAAAGAAGTTTTAAGATGTCTACCTAAAATAAACTTTGAAGTAAAAGGCTATGAAAATAAAAAAATAAAATGAAAATGCTTTTGATTCACTCTTTGTGAAAAAGTATGTTGGTCAGCAGCAGGTGTGAAGAGTCATATGACAAGACATAAGGCCTGAATAAATTTGAAGACTATACATAAATCTTTTGTCTGCCATGGATACAGGAAAGCCTGTAGAAGTGAAACAGTTTTTTGATAAAAGGTGCCCACTGCCATTCAAAATTGAAGAGATGCACTTCTGCTAAAAAGTGGCAATTGCTAATATATTTTTATGTATGTATAAGCTAAATATATGTTTTGGATTCTGACAAGATATTAGATTAAAGAAAAAAGAACAAATAAGAAATGTATCTCAATATAACATGTTTCACTTTTATTAAAGATTCTTCAGAGACTGAAGAAGCTTTAATAGAAGTGAAACATGTTAGATTGAGATATGTTTCCTATTTGTTCTTTTTACTTTATTCTATCATACATATACATAATTAATGAACAATCAAATCTGATGGTAGGACCAATGAACAACTTGCCAAAAGACCTAAGTAGCCATAAATGAGATAAACCCTCTTAGGAACAGAAATGTTTTAAAGGCAAACACTTACCTACTCAGCAAGGAAAAGTGTTACCAAGATAAAGAAAAAATGCTTGACAATGCTAATTCTTATGAAAGATATATATATATATATATTTTTAATCTGCTTTCTTGTCTTTGTTATCCACGGTTGAACTGAACGTTTGCCATCATGTGGAATTTTTTTTGGTTAGAAAGTTCTCTTGCATTAGGGACAAAATCATGTTCTTTCTTTCTTTCTTTAGATATATCTGCCATTCCCTATTCTAAATAAATGACATTCACGATCAACCTCTCTAGCCAGTGTGTCATGTATAGGGTAGTTAGAACTAAATTTAATCACTGCCCGATCTGGTTTTTGCCAAAAGAGTGAAACATTCCGTCAAATGCTCATCGTTTCCACTTTACTGGCCATTCCAGTTGTGAACTGTGATATTTTTTCTTTCTTCCCTCTTTTCTAAAATCCTACCATTTTCATTCATGTCCATTTTCATTTGGTGTTGATTTCATTTCTCCTTAAATTCTTTAAATGTAAGTCATTTTCATGTATTTGTTTTTTAATTTAAATCTGCTTTCTTGTTGCTATTATTCACAGTTAAACATTTGCTGTCACATAGATTTTTTTTTCTATTAACTTGTTAGAAAAATTCTCTTGCATTGGAGATGAAATTCCACTCTTTCTTTTCTCCAACTGTAAGTGATCTTCTGACTTTAACTAAGTTTAAACTTAGATTTTTTATTTTTTTGCTGTTTTTTTTAAATTGGAGAAGCTAGACCCTACTATCACTGGCTCATACACCTCACTCTTCTTTTGAACAAGAGTAGAGGCTCATCATTTGTTTCCTGTTTAAGAAGGGGTTCCTGAGTTCTTTCTTTCTTCTCAGGTATTATCGTAAGCTTTCTGTAATGTGTGTGGATGTTTGTAATGTCTCTTCATTCTGAAGGTACCAGGTAGGCAGTTTCCTGGTTGCTGCTTCTGACTGGTAGTTAAGAGCCCAAATTCTTGTGTAAGTGTTTTGAGAGGTTGCACTGATCAACAGTTGAATAATATTGGGGTTTCTTGTAATGCCATATTGAGCATGGATGGGTGTCCCTGTAACTGCCTCTGGTGGGCAACCTTTCTACACATGTTGCATTTGACGACCAACTGATCCTACTACTTTAGGACTCTTTTTATCAAAAAATCTCTAATTATGACATCACACAAAGTAAGAATTAAAACTAAACCAGCTAAACAAAAATCACTTAAACCTGTTAACATCTCTTTCTTAAACATCCATGGTATTCATACCAACTTTTGCAGTGTTGAATACCTTCCAACATGTAAATTCCCCTGATATCTTAACTCTCTGTGAAACTTGAACCTTGAACCTTCTATTCCTTCCTCCGATTTCTATATCACTGGTTACATTCCCCTCTTTAGAAAGGACTCCAATGTCCATAAGTATGGAATTGGCATTTTGTCAGTGAACATTTTCTTCTAGCTAGGATGATTTCACTTGAATCTCCAGACAACTCCAACATGTGTCTCTGTCTCTCTCTACTAAGCTTGGTTAGCTATCTTTTCTTTCCCTATTGCTCCACTTCATCTCCTGGCTGTTCTGTACTTGAAAAATATAGTAAGGCTATTTTCTCTCATCCATTTCCTCATATATTTGTGTCTGGAGATTTTAATGCTCACCACCCCAAGTGGCTGGAAAGCTCTGTCACAGATCTTTCTGGTGTCCATACCATGAACTTTCCAATCACTGAATCCTTGATGCAAGTGGTGAATTTCTCCACACATTTCTTTGATAACCCTAATGGAACTGCCTCTCTGCTAGATCTCTGTTTCATTTCTATCTCTGATTCTTGCCATGTCATACAGCTTTGCCCTCTTGGCAACTCTGATCAGGATGTGGTTTCTGTTAACCTCTCCTTCTGCTTCTACTCCCCCAGGAACCTCTGACCATCAGAATATCATATTGCTACTAAAGAGCAGACCGAGAGTTATTCCGAATTTCCTGTGGGATATCCCCTGGAACAAAGTTTTTAGTCTTCCCATTGAAGACTCTGCATCCAAGGTCAACTCTTGGTTTAAAGCTTTCATCCCATCTAGGAAGTTACGACTTAAACCCCATTTGTCCCCCTGCTTCTTCCCTGCTTGTTCGGCTGCTATTCCCCAGAGGAATCACCTCTTCCAGCTTCATCAAAGCCACACATTTGATCATAATATGTACCTCTTCTCATAAGAGTGCAATAGGATCCTAAATGATACTAAGCTGTTGTTTGCTGAAAGAATGAAGTAGCATATAGCATCCTGCAAGTTTGGCTCCAAAGACTACTGGCGGCCTTGTAAAAATGTGTTAAACCACAACAAGCCCTCAATCTTCTCTTTAATCAAAAAATTTGTGGTACTCACATCTTCAGCAGACAAGGCCAAGTGCTTTGCTCGCAGATTCTCCACCAACACAACATATAATTGGAGTAGATAGTATCTACTATCGCCCGGTCTCACACTCCACCCCCTTCTTTTGAATGAGTTTAGAGGTGATCACCTTGTTTCTTGTTTAGGAAGGGGTTCCCGGTTCATCCCCTTTCTCTGGTCTTGGTGTTAGTTCAGCTGGAAGCTCTTTGCAGTTACGGAGTATGGTGGCAACGTCTTTACATTCTGAGGGTACCGGGTTGGCAGTTTCCTGGTGGCTGCTTCCGACTGGTAGTTAGGAGCCCGAACTCTTGCGTAGCGTCTTGAGAGGCTGCTCTGATCAACAGTTGAATAATACCGGGGTTCTTGTAGTGCCATATCGCGCATGGACGGGCGTCCCTGCATGAACGTTCGGTGGGCAACCCCGAGGCCACATTATGTTGTAGGCCGCGCCAGTCTCCATCCTTCACAAGTTGCAAATGATTGACCGACTGATTCTATTCTAAGACCACTCCTTAACTGAATTACTATGGAAAAAAGCAAACATAATAACAAAACTAAACCAGCTCATTTGAAAACGCCCAAACCTGTCTGCATCTCTTTCACTAACATACGCGGCATCCGCACCAACTTCCCCAGCGTAGATTCTTTCCTCCATAATAACTCACCTGATATATTAGCCCTATGTGAAACTAATCTTAACCCTTCTATCCCCTCATCTGAGTTCTGCGTTCCTGGCTACCTTCCCCTCTTCAGGAAGGACTCCAATGTTCATATGCATGGGCTTGGTGTCTATGTCAGCGAACACCTTCCCTTAGCTAGGGTGTCATCTTTTGAATCCCCAGATCATTCTTTCATGTGCTTCCGCCTCTCACTTCTCAGTTCGATTATCTATCTCTTCTTTCTGTACCGCTCTCCTTCCTCCCCTGACTGTTCGTTACTTGACATCATTTCTGACAATATTGACAAAGCCATTTCTACCCATCCCTCTGCCCATGTATTCGTGTTTGGTGACTTTAACGCCCAACACACCAAGTGGCTGAAGAACGCTGTCACTGACCCTGCTGGTGTCCACACCATGAACTTTTCAATCACCCAATCCCTTACGCAAGTAGTGGACTTCCCCACGCATTTCTCCGACAACCCTAACGGAAGGAACTCACTTCTAGACCTCTGCTTCACTTCCATCCCAGACTCTTGCACTACCAGACAACTCTGCCCACTTGGAAACTCTGACCACACTGTAGTGTCCGTCAATATTTCACTCCACTCCCGCCCGACCCATGAAACACAGACAAGTAGAATATCATACTGCTATCAAAGAGCAGACTGGGATTCGTTCCGAGACTTCCTCTGTGACATCCCTTGGAACAACGTCTTTAGTCTTCCCATCGAAGAATGTGCATCCGAGGTCTCCTCCTGGGTTAAGGCTGGCATTGATGCCTTCATCCCTGCTAGGAAATTCCAGCTTAAATCTCATTCGTCTCCATGGTTCTCACCCGCTTGTTCGGCTGCCATTGCCCACCGGAATCATTTCTTCCGACTTTATCGTAACTATGCGTCGGAACAAAACAGGCGCCTTTTCACTTCAGCTCGTAATAAGTGTAAAAGGGTACTTAACGAAGCTAAGATGTTGTTTGCTGCCAGAATGAAGCAACGCATAGCATGCTCTAAATTCGGCTCTAAAGACTACTGGCGACTCTGTAAAAGAGTACTTAACAAGAGCAAGTCCACAATACCCCCGCTAATCAACAAATTTGAGGTCCTCACCTCCCCAGCAGATAAGGCTGAATGTTTTGCCCGCAGATTCTCGAACAATTCGAGTCTGGACTCGTCTGGAGTTTTTACACCCGACTTCTCACCTAGAACCGAGGCACAACTGAATGATGTCCACATTACACCTTCGCTTGTCTCTAAGATAATCTTAAAACTTGACCCTCACAAAGCGAGCGGTGGTGACGGAATCCCAACCATAGTCTTAAAGAAATGTGCCCCTGAACTCTCCTCTGTCCTTTCTAAGCTCTACAACCTCTGCCTATCTGCTTCCTGCTTTCCTGCCTGTTGGAAATCTTCCTCTATAGTTCCTATATTTAAAAACACTGGAGAACCCTCTGACCCTGCAAATTACCGCCCTATCAGCCTTCTTCCGATCTTTGGCAAAGTGTTCGAAGCCATTATCAACGCCGAGGTGGTTCAGCATCTCACAGCACACAGGCTCCTCTCGGACAAGCAATATGGTTTCCGCTTCACTAGGTCTACTGCTGATATGCTAACGACCATCACCGAGTACATATACCAGGCACTCGACAGGAATGGCGAAGCTCGAACCGTTGCATTGGATATATCTAAGGCGTTCGACAGAGTTTGGCATGCTGGCCTTCTATGTAAACTGCGGAGCTATGGTATAACTGGACATTTGTTTGAACTAATCCAGTCATTCCTCTCTAACCGCACAATGAAAGTGGTATTAAACGGACATGCCTCTCAGAACTACCATACAAACGCAGGTGTCCCCCAAGGCTCCATCTTAGGTCCTACACTCTTCCTGATATATATTAATGATCTCCCTGATTCCATAAGAACCCAAATAGGTTTGTACGCCGATGACACCACAGTTTACTCTCGCCTCCAACAAAAATCTGGTGTAGGCGTCAAAGCTAAACTTGCAGCCGAGATTGAAAAAGACCTCCAATCCATATTGGACTGGGGTAAGAAATGGCTAGTAAATTTTAATGCTTCTAAAACGAAGCTACTGTCAATTAACCATCATCGACAATCTCACCTACCTCCCATTAGCATGGACCAGGCTTGCCTCCCAGAGAGTAAAACACTACGCCTCCTTGGTCTCACACTTTCAGCGGACCTCAAATGGAATGACTATATCGAATCCATTGCTAAATCCGCTGCTATGAAAGTCGGTTCTCTGTGTAGGGCCCGGAAGTTTTTTCCGTCTAAATCTATCCTGCACATTTACAAATCTACCATCCGCCCGTGCATTGAATACTGCTGCCATATCTGGTCGGGTGCCCCTGCTGTTCTCCTCGGGCTTCTCGATAAGGTTCAGAGGAGGGTCTGTAATGTGATAGATACCGACTTGGCAGACCGCCTGCAGTCTCTCTCCCACCGGCGAGACGTGGCTTCGCTGTGTCTCTTCTATAAATACTTTCACGGCTTCTGCTCCGATGAACTTAGATCACTGGTGCCCCCTAAATACGAATTTGCACGAGATACTAGATTAGCAACTAGATCCCACCCTTTTACAGTGAAACCGATAAAATGCAGCCGTAACTTCTACTCCAACAGTTTCTTTCCTCGCACTTCCCGACTGTGGAATTCTCTTCCAAACGATTGCTTCCCCGACGGCTACAATCTCCAGGAGTTTAAATGTAAGGTCAATAGACACCTCCTAACACACTAACCTGCTCCCATTCTATCAAACACTCTTCCCATCTGCCCGACACTCATCCTCGCTATCCTTACTCATCTATCACCTTTCTCCTGACATTCCCTATGTCTATCCACTCCTTCTCTTTACCTTCCCCTATGTAGCCCCATGCGCAATAGTGGCAGTGGAATGCCTTGCTTGGGGTGAGATGATTAAAAAAAAAAAAAAAAAAAAAAAAAATATGATTTATCTCGGGTCTCTGCACCTGATTTCCCATGAAAAACTGAGTGATGTTCACATTACCCCGTCACTGATCTCTAACATAATTTTAAAGCTTGACCTCCATGAGATGAGCAGAGATGATGGAATACTAATCATTGTTCTGAATAAATCTGCCCCTAAACTCTTATTTGTCCTCTCCAAACTCTACAACTACTGCCTCTCTGCTTCTTGCTTTCCTGCCTGCTGAAAGTTTGTCTCTGTGGTTCCTGTATTTAAGAACTCTGGAGAACCCTCAGACCCTTCTAATTATCATCCTATCAGCCTCCTACCAATTTTTGGCAAAGTATTCAAGGCTATTATCAGTGCTGAAGTAGTACTACATCTAACAGCCCATAGCCTCTTCTCTGATAAACAGTATCTACTGCTGATATGTTAACACTCATCACAGAGTATATATACCAGGCTCTTCATAAAAATGGCAAAACTCGAGCTGTTGCCCTAGATACCTCCAAAACATTTGACAGAGTCTGTCATGCTGGCCTTCTACACAAGCTACATGGCTATGGTATAACTGAACACTTGTTTTGATCTAATCCAGTCGTTCCTTTCAAATTGCATAATGAAGGTAGTATTGAACAGGCATGCTTCCAGATACTATCATACAAATGTGGGTGTCTCTCAAGGCTCTATTCTAAAACAATATATATATATATATTAAATAAGTTGCAAACATTGTGTCTGCTTATTTTTAATAAAATCCATTCACACTCATGGATAATCTTTCGCGTATTATAATTGAAAGATGTAAGAAATGAGCTTTAACTTTGACAGTTGATTTTATTATTAATTTCTCGATGTTCCCAAGTACTTTCAATCTCCTTTCGAGATCATCTTCAGGGATGTGAGTTGTGGTAACAAAAAATAAACACAAAACTGTATTGCTAAAAATTACTGTAAATTTACTGCAAATGTGACAGTTGACAAATTGTTTAACAATAAAAATTTATTTAACCTGACATGCCTAAAAGAAAATTTGCTGCTTAAATACAATATATATATATATATATATATATATATATATATTAAGACCATAAATAAGTTCTTGCTGATTTTTCAATAAAAGTAATGTTTATTTACAAAAATGAGTAAGAAACTTTTCACTGAAAGTATTGTCTATTCCTAGCCACTACATTTTTTTCTCATCTTTCTGGCAGCATTTGAATTTTACGTCAGAAAAGTAACACATCTTTTGAGTCTAACCACTAGTCGACCTATTTTTTTGCATCTTCATAAGAATTAAAGTTTGCCCAGCCTGGTCATGTGCTATCAATTGGAACACATAATAATCAGACTGGGTAATGTCTGCTGAATACAGCAGGTGGGGTAGGACTTCCCATTTAAGCATTTCCAAGTAGGTTTTCACTAGTTTTGCAAGATGCTGCCTAGTGTTGTCATGTTGCAAAATCATTTTGTCATGTCTCTGCTTGTATAGCAGCCATTTTTTCTTCAATGCTTAATTCAAATGTGTTAATTTCAGTCAATAGTGATCTCCCATCATGGTTTTGGTTGGTTTGAACAGCTCATAATAAACTACACCTAGATGATCGTAGCAAATGAAAAGCAGAAGCTTTGAATCATGTTTGGGCTTATCCCACATACTTTTACACTTATGGTATTGTAGTGTATTCACTTTTCATTGCCGGTCACGATACATTGCAAAAATATCTTTTTCTGCCATTGAAGTAGCTGTTCACACATGACAAGATGTTGTTTAACGTCTCCCGGCTTCAACCCAATATCCTTGCTATTGAATCCTTTCTAATTTTTACAAATGTTTCAAAACTTGTGTGATCAACTCTTAATGATTCTACAAGTTCAGCTTGCACCTGACATAAATCTTCATGGAGCAATGTTTCAAATTCTTCATCAAACTTTTTCAGTACACCAGAGCATTATTTAATTTCAACATCAGAATCATTATTTTTGAAGTGCCTAAACCAATTTCTGCATATTGTTTCTGACAGAGCATGATCATCATAAGTCTCAACAAGAATTCTGTGTGCTTCAGCTGCAGATTTGTTTTGAATAAAAGTGCAGCAAAATTCCCTGTAAATACACTTTCTTTGGCTCAAATCCGACATGTTTAACACCATGAAAAATAAAGTTGTTTACACTTCGGCAAAATGACTTACACGTATTTCAGGCTTACTATAGTAATTCCTTATAGAAGCATTACCATCTGAAACTGTTATATAGCGACAAACAACAAACACGCATATATATAAAAATATAAGTTATATTTTTATTAATGACGATGAACCGTGTAGCATAGGGAACAGAGAATTTGAGAGAGCGCGCTTCTAAGGGGTTGACGGGAGTGTCGTCGTATCTGTTGTGTCTCTCTCTCTCTACTGCTACTCTGGTCTGGTCTGGTGAATCCGTGCGCCGAGGTCTTTTTATAATCTCCAAACCGGGACTTTTTCTTCCGGTTTTGCCTCGCCCACGCACGCCCACGTAATTCTCAGAGACACCTGTTCTGTTTGCCTCTGTAGCCATTTCCACTACTGCCGGAAATAAGGTCAAACAAACATCCGTTCCTTTCAACAACCAGAAACACCCCCGCTTGCATCAGCCTTCCTCGGGTGGGGCCAGATTGTTATATTACAAAACTACACACGTATTTCTGGAAATGTCATTTGTTGGAAAATAGCAATAACTTATCCAAGTTAATATATATATATATATATATATATATATATATATATTTCTTACTTTCAAGCCATTCTGATAAAGAGAAAAAATAAACTTCAAAGAAAAAAATCTGAGATAATTTGAAATCTTTCAACTTGAATTAAGAAATGTATTAACAAACATTTTTGAATGTGACATTTTTCATTCTTTTTTCAAGGGAAATGCTATCTTGCTGAGAGTAAAAATAATAAATTTTGTTTTATATTTAGATATCCGCAAATACACACATACATACTTTTATCACTTTCATTTTAGATTTGATGAAGCCTTAAATTGGAGAAATGTATTATCTAACATTTCCATGGATCAAATTTTAAAACTTTGTCAGGATTTCAATATCCAATTTAAATAACATGCACGCACACACACACACATACACACATATATTGTCTACAAGTAATAAAGAGATGAATAAACTTGAAAGACACTTCTAAGATTTCTGTAATATTTTTCAAAAAATATTACTGGAAACGTTTGGATCATTCTATTGGAAGTTCTTGGGCATATGTATCCTAAATCTTTGACCACTTACAGCTGTTGGCTTCTACAAAAAATATCAAATGATAAAACTGTCTACATCTCCCCAATGCCTGCTATTGTTTTAAGATTTTGAATGAGTCATGTTTATTTTTTATCATATTAGTCTTATTTGGTGATGTGGACCCTTGAAGCCTGTCACCCCTATTTGAGTTTGAATTCTCAGCCCTGGGGGTCAATCTCAGATGTATGTAACCAAACCGCTATTTTTCTGTTTGTAGTATCAATTTCTTCACCTATCAGGAACCACTATTGTTTTAAGATTTCTACTGAATTATAAATCTCAAGTTTTAGAATTTCTGCTTTGACTTGTAGTATATTTTCTTCTTGTTTGTCTAAATTGTGATAGAAATCCTCTATCACTCCCCAATCCACATAACTTCTGTTTATTGCCCTTGCTCTTTCTCTCTTTAGGGTTAAGGGACATTTTCCAATTTTTTTTTTTTTTTTTTTTTTGCTCTCTTGCTCTTCAGAAGAAAAAAGAAAAATAGAAAACTGTATTTAGGTTTTTCTTTTATGTTTCATGTCAATTCGGGAATTTGGCAATCATGATTCTCCATGATTTCCTGTCCTTTGTAGCTGTTGATAAATTTTGTCTTTTTGTTATCTCTTCTAACCCTGATCTGCTATTCATTTATTCACTAGGAAGGTTAAGCATTGTCCTTCTTGCCTTCAATTTCTTCATTATGCACCCTAGAAATTTTAACTCTTAAGTGGTGTTAAGTATAAGTGTCCATTTTGTTTTCATTTCCTCAAAAATTTGTCATGTCTGATCCATTGTATTCTCAACATCCTTGTATAGAACCACATTTCTGTTGCTTCAAATTACTCTTTCATTTGTGAGGAGATTGTCCAGCATTCACTGGCATATAGAAAAACCAATATTACATAACAGTTCAGTATTCTTTGCTTTGTTTCTATTGCTTTAAGCTTTTTTTTCATGTGTTAGGAGATTGTCCAGCATTCAGTACTATACAGGGGGACTGATATTACATTAGAGTTCAATACACTCTTCTTTGTTTCTATAATAATAAAATTTTCCTGTTTCTTAAATTTTGCTTAGCTTTTAGAAGGCAGCTTTCTTTATCCAAATGTGCTTTCAGATTTTAGTGTCATACTTCTCATCTTCTGTTAAAACATTTCCTAGATATTAAAATTGTACTTGCTTGATTTTGGCATCTCTAATTTCTAATTTTTGTTTTTTTAATCATTTCACCCCAAGCAAGGTGGTACCACCACTGATGCACAAGGGGCTACATAAGAGAGTAAAAGTTTAAGCAAGATGAGAGTGAAGAGAAAGACGAACCAGTTACAGGGGGTGTCAGAGAAAGGGCAAGAGAAGGATGGGAACACAGGAGTGAAGGCAGTTCTGAAGGTAGACAGAAAAGAACAGAACAAGATACACGTGCTGATGTAGAAAGAACTGGATTCAAGTAGATAAGAGATGGGAATTGACATTGCACTTGAATTCCTGGAGGTTGTAGCCATCAGGAAAGCAAGTATATAGAAGGGAATTCCACTGGTGGGAAGTGCAAGAAAAGAAGCTGAAGTAGAATTGTCAGTTGCATTTGATTGATTTAACTGTAAAAGGGTGGAACCTTGCTGCCAGTCTGGTTGCACAAGTTCATCAAAGCAGAAATCATAAAAATATTTGTAGAAGAGACAGAGTGAAGCCACATCCTGCTGGTGAGAAAATGGCTAGAGTTGAACTGCCAGGTTGGGATCAATCACATTACAGATTCTGCTTTGGAGCCTGTTGAGAACACTGAGATGAACAACTGAGGCATGCATGTTGGGATGTTTCTTTTGCTAACAACCATGCATTTTGTTGTTTTACAGTTGATATGTATTTCTATTTTTTCACTTCTTTTCACCAGCTTCAGTAGGAATTCTTGTCGTTTCTTTTCTGTGTCTGCTATCAACACTGTGTCATCAGCATATAATTCTTACAATCCATGGCTGTCAATGATAGGTTTTTCATATAAATGTAAATATATTCTGAAAGTTTTGTTATGTTGGATGATTAATGATTTTTTTATGATGCTGTGTCCCTTCAGAATGTAAATAATCCTGGCTTTTCATTTCACTACTACTGTCAGTTAGTTACTAAATCAGCCTAACCACAAATGGTTATTATTAATTTGTACAATCTGTCTGATTTTTTTTTCCTATCTTGCTAAGCAAAAATTTTAATAATCTCAGCATAAGAATTAAGACTAGAATGATTTCAATATGGTGCAACTTTGAGATTATCCAGCCCAAAATTTTAGAAAATTTGCTTTTTTACTAAGTTAAGACTATTCTTGAAATATCAAAAAGTTGTGCTGATGTGTCAGACAATACAAAAAAAAATATCATTTAATTTATTAACATTTCTTTTTTCAGAGATTCCTGAGAATTTCGATATAAATATCTGTGAAAACAATAATAAAACAGTATGGTGTACAAGTCACTTACACTGTGTTCTTAAAGAAAAAGTCTGTGATAGAATTCTTCACTGCCATGATGGAAGTGATGAAAGTATGTGCCCAGCAAAATTCAGAAATGGTAAGTGTTCTCTTCTTTTCAATGTCTGTAAATATTGTGAATAATTGTTTCTGTTAGTATTCATAGATGTGTCATGATTTTAATGAGTACAATGTAGGGCTTACAACCATATCACATTGAATACACTGGTTCTTGCTCAATCACCAAAGTTAAGCAACGTTGAGCCTGGTCAGTACTTAGATGGGTGACCGCTTGGGAATACCAGGTGCTGTAAGCGTTTAGTGACAGATGTGCGTCGTGGTGCAGTGGATATAAACTGAGAAAGAGAAATCAGTGAGCTGAGTTTGAATTCCAGTTGAATACCCTGCATTCACTTAAGCACTGGTACCCGTGGGAAAGGTATTAACCCGTCCCTTCCCTCCAGTTATGAGTTACATAACAGGGTAGGACTTGGGGACCCTGCCCTTAAAAAAAACAAATCCCAATGAATCTTGATACTCGAAAAGAAAAATGTATTACTAGACACAAAACTTATATAAAAAGACAACAATAAATTGTTGAAAAAAGAAGGTATTACCAGCAATAAATAAATAAAAATTTAGTTGGCAGTAAATGACCTGCCGAGGTTGATATGTCATAAAAACAAAACAACCAACCAAAAAAGTACAATGTAGGGTGACCTTACATATCATGCAGTATGTAGTCTTTATCAAGAAAAATTTTTAAAATTTATATAAATTGAGAGTTCATAAAATAAACAAATTAAAGATTCTAATTATAACAGACACATTATTAGAACATATTCTGTTAATTAATTTCTAGTATAGTAAAAATGCCTTTTTATGAAAATTATTAATAAAGTATGATACTACTTGAATACCAATTTAAAATTTGATAAACCAAGTGTCAGCTCCCACTCACATGTGAACATTGGGATCATCATTCTCCTTATTTAATTTCCTCTCTGGTGGTGGTGGCAGGAAATGGCTGTGATGGTCCAGCCTACTCCTGCAGAAAGTTTGATAAGGTCATTTGCCTGACCTGATCAAACTTTTTGATGAGGTCATTTATCTGCTTTCTTCTTTTATTTTTGTTTTTCTTTATGAACAATTTCAATAGTCTTCTTCATTTATGTACCGTATCCCTTGAAGATGTAGGTGATCATGGCTCTTCACACACCCTATCTTTTGTAGCTCTTAATACTCTTTCTCTTAGTATCTCTCCCAAACTCTGCTCTTCTATCCACCTTGCTTAAGCCTCTTAAGTATACCTCATGTTGCTTTAAATTGTCTCTCTTTTCCTTTATCCAGCCTATGTGTATTAGATTCTCCAAGCCTTCCTTCCTCATTGCATGTTCCAGAAACTTCAGATGTCCCTTTCTGTTTTTAAATATTTTTTTTCATTTCCATTATCTCTAACACCTTGCTCAGTCCATGGTATTCTCAGCATACTTCTGCAGAACCACATTTCTGTTGCTTTGTGTCTCTCCTTTGTCTCTGAAGATATTGTACAGCAATGAATGCCATATAGAAGGACAGATATTACATAACAGTCCAGTGCACTTTTCTTTGTTTCCAACAAAATCTTTCTGTCTCTCAGTACTCTGCTTAGCTTTTGAAATATGTTCTTGGCCATTAGGCCAATAAACCTTTGGATCTCACTGTCACACTTTCTGTCCTCTTTTAAAACAATTCCCAGGTATTTAAATTTCAATACCTGCTTGATTTTTGTATCATTCACCACTGCTTATCATTATAGGCTTCTCTCTTTGCAGATAACTATCAATATTTTTACAAGTTCAACTGACTCAACATTCTGCAAGTATAAATAAAATGAGTATGATGTGGGATGATCTTGTATATCATATCTATAAGTTAAATCAAATGATAAAAGTATGAATTAATAATCAGGAGAAATGTTCAGCTGATGAAAATAAATGTGAAACCAAAGAACTGGAAGCCAATCAACAAGAAAGAAACTTTCCTTTGTTTTTGGTAGACATATCGGTTAGTAGAAGGTTCGTTGGTTGTGTGAAATGTTAGCATGTTACAAGTATCGTGCAGTGTAAATCCTTAAAGGATAACAAAGAAGCGTGAAGGTTACAGGCTTGATCTTTAAATGAAGGTAGACTCAGATATACAAGGAATAGAATTTTTATGTACAAACAAACATGACATGGAATACAATTGAATAAAAGAGAATACATTGTCCCAAAACATAAGGTGAAACTGGACATGTTGCTTCAAGAATACAAGTTACATTAAAGCAAAGTCAGACCCACTTCTTGGATGATCGTTCTCAACAAGAATTATGAGCGCCTAAAAGTTATGGCTAACAACCAGTGGTAGCTAAGAGGAATAGGGAGAATTGTCTCTCTACTAGCTTTTTATGTGGATTAGCAACTCAAAGGAGCATCTACAGGAGATAACTCCAAAATGTCTAAACATATCAATGTTTTTATTCTTTTCTTTTTTTATTAAATAAAATGTTTAATTCACCTTTACTTATTAAAGAAAATGGATTGTCAGGAACAAATACATTCATTACTGGCAAAAGAGCAATAGTTTTCTAAGTGCTGAATAGATGTGGAACAGGGCTAAAAGTATTGAGTAACCAGTGAGAATCGAACTCACGACTCAGTTTTAACAGGTCATCATGGAACAAGCTTGCTAACCATTACACCACATTAAGGTGCTGGCAGAAGAGAGAATTTATATATAAATAAGTATATGTGCATTTTTATAGATACACATTACAAAGAAAGATAAATGGATAGTTAGTGCTCAAGAACTAAATCATAAATTTCTGACAGAATAAGGATGTTATATTTTGATATGCATATTATACATGAATCTAAACTTATTTATAAATGAAACTTTGTCTGTGTGTGTGTATCTGTTACCTATAGACTCCGAAACGGCTGAACCAATTTTCTTAAAAATTTACAGAGTTCTACTATAAGCATCTGCGGGTGTTCTTAGCTAGGTTTTGTGTTGAGGTACCCCCGATAAATATCAAAGATCGATAATTGAAAACATTGGGTTATAGAAGGTGTGGTCTGATTTTAATCAAATTTGATACACTCACAGACAAAGACACAAGAAACGATATTCAGAAGTTTCCAGTTTGTAGTTCATACAATAATGCAGAAAATCGATAATATATATATATATATATATATATAAAAGGCAAGATGTTTGTGTGTGAGTCTGTTTATCTACCTGTATGTCTGTATATTTTCATTCCTTTTAGTTTTTGCTTCGGGTTTGGCTCTAAGTAGGTATAATTGTAGTTCTTCGTCTCAGCCATGATACCATTTACTCAGAGGATTTATTTAGCCTTCAAAATTCAGTTTACAATGAAAAAAACTTATTTGATATCGATACCAGGAAATCAAAATTTGACTTACATCCGTTCATTTTTCTTTCAGTCTAAGGTTTCGCTTTAACTGGAACCAACTATTGCTTTTTAGTCTTTCGTGTCAACGTCCAAAGAGTCTGAGCTCCAGGACCATGGATTAGTTTTAAAGCTTTCATTACACCCGAGCAACACCAGGCTATACTGCTAGTTTATTATAAAAAATACATTGCAAAGAAGGATAAAGGAATTATCAGTGGTTAGGAACATGCATAATAATTGAAATGTCATAATTGATTAGGAAAAAAAAATGTATTAATAGCAGAAAAAGGCGTTTTATATCAACATGCATAAAATCAAGTTTATTACTGCAAAATCTAGATGTGCATTCATGGTGCAATGGATATTGGCTCAGAATGATAAATTGGAGAGCTGAGTTTGAATTACAGTTGAATTCATTTCATTTACCTATGCACAAATACCCTTGGAAAAGGTATTAATCCATCTCTTCTCCCTTCAGCTATAGGTTGAACAGTAGGACAGATTTTGTTCTATAGCCTTGGTTGGCAACTGGTCTACTGCAAAAATTAATGGCAACCTACTGTGGGAAAATTTTCTTTCTAGTCTTTCAAAAGAGACATGATTGTCTTAGAATGTATCTCATATGAAAAATTAATTGACTGACTTTAAAAGCTATTTTTAGTGGGTATACATGTTTGAATAGATTTTTTGTAATCATTTAACAGTCTGTGTAGTTGAGAGACTTAATAAAGAAAGTGTGCTCTCCAGCAGGGTTTAAATCTGCTCACTACTTTGTAAGGGAAACCGCCATCTTATATAGTGTCATTTATACCACTTGGCCATAGAGAGCATCACAGGCCATTATGGTTCAGTTATGGAGAGTACATTTTTTTATTTATTATAACTCTCAAATGCACAAGCTAGTATACCTAATACACACTGTTTAATAGAAAAAAAAGGTTTTCTACTCACATGGATATCATTTAAGAATAATGTTTAGGGTGATAAGAAATAATGACAGATTAAGAATAGAATCCATTATTTTTCAAGAAATTATTTTGCTTATGTTTTTTATCGAGGACTATGACGTATTTGTTATTGAGATAGGAGTAAATGGTTGTGTCATCTGCATAGATGCCTACTTGGGAATTGATGACATCAGGAAGATCATTGATGAAGATTTAGGATAGAGCCTTGTGGGATACCTGTGTTCATAAAAAAGGATCTGTAAGCCTGCCTGTTTGAAATGACCTTAATTTCACAATTCAATTGGAACAATTGTATAAAATCAAACAATTGTCCAGAAATTCCATAGTCCTGGATAAAAAATATAAGCAAAATAAAGCCAGGTTTACTTTGTCAGACTTGACAGATTTCTTATTGAGATCAGAGTAAATGGTTGTGTCATTTGCATAGATGTCTACTTGTGAAATTGTGTAGATAGAACAGTTTGTCAATGCTTATGCCTGCATGAAGTCACAAGTCATTATGCCTGAGAGTTTCATCAGACTGGCCCCATTTAAACTCTTCATCATAACAGATTATGCATCTCTTTCCCAGAACTTATAACTAATATCTGCTTAGCATAGATATAGGTAGGCTCTATAGGAGTTAAACATAAGTGTTCCTGAGCAAACATCCGCAACATGGATGGTTAGCCATTCTAGCAGTATGGTATACTTGAAATGAGCAACCAGTCATTAATTCTAGCAAAGGAATATGAAAGCATTGTCAATGTTCAAGAACAAGTACCAGGCTTATAAGATATAAGACTTCTTAAGTATTTTTATTCAATACCTGGGCATTACCAGG